>JAJHUR010085108.1:0-11488 GCA_027495735.1 Lutjanus campechanus | reverse complement strand
CACACACACACACACACACACACACACACACACACACACACACACACACACACACACACACTCAGCTCTTCTTCCCTGGTGGGAGACAATGTGTTTAATTAATGCTGACACCATACTCATAGCAGGAAACGGTGTGTGTGTTGGTGTGTGTGATCCTATATCTACGTGTGTGTGTGTGTGTGTGCGACAGTATGAGCCTAGAAGTCGCCACAGCTACGCTATGAGGAGCACGAGTGGCCATTAAATATTATGCAAAGCTCATTCCCACACATAGTGAAGCCAATCTCCCTCTCAATGTCACCTACAAAGTCTTAAGAAGCCCTCAATTAACTTATTAGCAATTCTGCAGAGCTTAACATGGGCACTAATGAAGGAAGTATGGAGAGGAAATGAACTTAATAGTAGGAAATAGGAATCTGGGCCACTACATTCTGCAGCGCTCTCCCTCATTTTCGATGGGGTCAAAAGTTACAAGTTGTTGATATCTTTTGAAATGTTTGATGGCATATTTCAGGCTAAAGCAATAAGACTCGTGCTGCATTCGACGTCAGTGCGGGTGAATTCACTTGTAGAAGTGCAACACTGCGCTGTCTTAGCATCTTATGCTAAGATGGGTTGTAGATGGGTTGACATTTTGTTTGTTGGTTCCTCTGCTATGGTATCTACAAATGACCGTGTATCTCAGCCTTTTGAGCTATTTCGAGGTACAAGGCAAGGCTCACCTATTTCACCTTTACTTTTTGTAATAGCCTTGGAGCCCTTGGCAATAGCAATTAAGTCGCATCCTTCGATTCATGGTATTGGATCATTATACCGCAATGTACGCGGATGATACCATTGTTTTTTTTATCACATCTTGTAGAGTCGATACCAGCCCTCTTAGAATTGATGAATCAATTTGGTAATTTTTCCGGTTTCAAAGTCAACAAAGATAAATCTTCCATCATGTTCCCAAATGAGAATGAAAGAAAGAAGCCAGCAGTATCTCACCCATTTGTTAATGCCACAGAAGGGTTCACCTACTTGGGCATCAAAATAACCCCAAAGATCAGCAACCTTAGCTCAACAAACTACGAGCCCATGTTAGCGAAAGTGTCAGAAGATGTCGCAAGGTGGATGACATTGCCTCTATCTATAGTGGGAAGAATAGGCATAATAAAGATGACTATACTACCTAAATTTTTATGTTTTTCAGCCAGTTCCATTAGCTCCCCCTCCTTCATTTTTTCCTAAAGTCAGAAAACTTTTGTCAAATTTCCTTTGGAACAACAGGAAGCCAAGACTCAGACTCTCTCTTTTGTATTTGCCTTATGATAGGGGAGGGTTACAGCTGCCCAATTTGCAGTGGTACTACTGGGCAGCCCAGTTAAGAGCCACAATGTTTTGGTTTTCTAATGATATTTTCTTGCCCTGGTTAGAGCTGGAAAAGTTATCTACAAATGGTTTGGCACTGAATAGCTTTTTATACTCTGCGCCTTTTAAGAAATTAATACAAAAAACAGTCAATCCTTTTGTAAAAAATACTGTTGTTGTTTGGCACGAAGTTCATAAATATTTGGGTGATTTCCCAGTGTTGTCTTGTTTCTCCCCAATTTGGGGCAATGAACACTTCAGCCCGGCAAAAAAAGATTTGGGCTTTAAATCGTGGTTAAACAGAGGCATAATGACTCTACAAGACCTATATAAGGATTACAAATTAATGTCATTCGATGAGTTAAAGGCTAAAATTGATGTGCCACAGAAACACTTCTTCAAATATTTACAACTTAGAAGTTTTATTCTAGCTCACTGAAAGAATTCTGTACAGCAACCTCCTCTATCCTTGCTAGAAACAATTATTACAAAAAATTGTTTCAGTAAAGGGCTGGTCACTCAGCTATACAACTTATTAGTTGAAAACCATAAAGACAATTCCAAAAGTAAAAGACAGGAGTGGATTAGAGACTTAGAGGAAGATATCTCAATCACTGATTGGCATACTATTTGTTTAAAGGCACACACCCAAACAATCAACACTCGATTGAGATTAATTCAATTCAATTGGATCATGAGAACATATATCTCCCCAGTACAGTTAAATAAATTTGACCCTAAGATACCAGACCTATGCTATAAGTGCAATATTCACCATTGTTTGTGGAAATGTGAGGAGATTAAAAAATTTTGGAGTTTGGTGTTAAAATACATCTCCCAGATGACATCTGCCCCAATTCCTCTATGTCCTAAGATTTGCATTTTAGGCATTTATCCAGACAACTGCTCTCTATCCAGCAGAGAACAAAAAATGATTGATCTTTGTCTACTACAAGCCAGGCGCTCTATTGCACTGTGCTGGAAAAATGTTAGATGCCCTTCCCTTGGCTACTGGTTAAAAAACCTAACATCAAGTTTAACCCCCCGAGAAACTCACGTATATAGTTAAGAGGAAAGTCTCTGAGTTAAATAACATTTGGAGGATGTTTTTGGAATTTGTTAGAAAGGGTAATATTGAAGAGGCGCTGGAAATGTGAGATGATTAAGAAGGCATCACATTTATGGTGAGGAATGTACTCTGAACTCTGATTTATGTATTTAACTTAATTTATTGTTATTCGCGTCACTATCTGTTCTTAGTTATTATCCTTTACTCAGTATTTTTGTGTTTAACCTATTTTATTTATTTATTTATTTTTCTCTTTTTTCCTTTCTTTCAATGAACTATTCATAAAACTTTATCTAAATATATATATATATTATTTTTATTATTGTTTGTTTTTTCTATTTAACTATTACTTTTGACACTGCCATATGTTTAGGTTGGGGGTTTGTTCATATTCTGTTTGTACGTTGAAATGTATGTTAAATGTATAAAAGCATAAAAGCAATAAATACATGTTTAAAAAAAAAAAGAAAAGTCAACCCAAAATCCAAAAACCAAAATCTTTTAGTTTATTTGTCTCCCATGTGTTATTTTCAGATACCACGGTCCATCACATTATTTTCATCTTTTACTGAGAAACTGTTTTAATTAATATAATTAATATCAAGTATCATTTTATTTGGAAGGATTTTTAGTGAATTACAGTTTTCATAACTGTAATACACTATATATTTATTTATAGTATTATTACACTGTATTATAATGTGATTATAAGTTACTATAAGTGGTCATTGGGTGCTTTAAGTGAAGTGAATGACACATCCCTACCTAAACCCTACTGCTGGTGTTTCTCACTGGAGGATAAAGGCATTAAATCAAAGAGACTATACATTAAGATGTGACATATAATCAGCTAGAAGGTGGTCACTCAGTAGAGTGCATATTCCTGCAAGGCAACAGATGATGAAGCACCTACTGCAATGTCACCACAACTGCCAGATGCAACCAGCAGAGATTTGCAAAGTTCAAATGACCCTCACATACATTGTTTCGAGCTGGAACAAGATTTCAAACTGAGGCAGTTATTGACTACTTGCAGCCTCTAGTGGCCTGTTAACACGAGTGAGAGATCAGCTGTCAATTGTTGTATGAAACAGAGCAGTCAAAAAAACAAAAAAAAGAATTGCTGACACTAATTGTATGCCTCCGCCAACCAGTTAAGTTATAGTTTACAGCCTTGTGTCTCCAGATCCATATAATGTATGCAGTGAAGACTTTGAAGGAATTTAATGTGGAGCCATAATGACCCGTAACATCACCTCATCATTTTATGTTATTATATTTGTGTATAATTTCAGTCAAGTTTAAAGAAGTTCCCTGAAGACGTTCTTGAGATATTGCATTCACACCAATGAGACGGACATGAGTTCATAGTGACCTCGACAAAAATTTAATCATATCATTTTTGAGTCCAAGTGAACATTTGTTTGACAATGTTTCCTCAAGGCGTTCTTGAGATATTGAGTTCACAAGAATAGGATGACCTGAAAACATGATCTGGTCTGTGCCCATAAAAAGATAAAGCCAGTTATTTATTTTTTTTAAAAAGAAAGGGTTTTCAAAAATTGTTAATCACAGAAGTCTTTTGGTTTACAGTCATGCATGCACACACACAAAAAAAATTAGGCTGATTGGTAAAGTAGTATTCGAGATTAGCTGTGGACAAGCTGTAGGTCTGGGGATCACACACTCACTCACGCACACACATGTACACACAGAGGTAATTACATGATTCCCAGTCATAATTAACATTACTTACATAGACGTACTCATGCTGTGAATCTTTGTTTCATTTAACCAGTCTTTAAGGGTCATGGTTAGGGGTTAAGGTTAATGGATTATGATCCTTGCAAGAAAATATGTCAGTGAGTGATCAGCAGTTATGAAGTACTATGATACTTGACCTTTTAAGTCACTATAAAATGCTTTATAATGTTTTATGATTGTTAGAAAGTGTGATGAATATTTTGTTTATAACTGTTTATAACTATAATTAAATAGTGCTGTATGCAGATTATAACATATTGTACGTGTCTTTGCATCTATTTCATCTTTTGTCATTGCCCCCCCCCCCCAACTGCCTTTGTGATCTAGCTTGGTAGTAAAGGCCACTGCGGAGGTGTGTGTTTTTCTGTTTGTGGTGATATTGATGTTGGTTTGCTATGAATAACCCTTTAAATTCCCCCCTGGATGCACTTACACACAGTCCCTATTATGGTAGGTTGATAATGACATAGAAAAATAATAAGAATATATATTTCAATAATTGCATATTTAAACTTGCATTACCTGATGTTTTTACAACTCAGTGGCGCACAAACAAGCTGTGAACACATTTACCTTAGAATAACAAAGATTATATGGATGTGTACATGCCTCTTGATGATTCATCTCATAAAACTTATTGGTAAAACAGCCCAAACTGTAAAAATGAAATGATCCTTTATGTAATCACATCTCATTTGTCTCCCTCTTCCCTGCCCTCTCTCCTTCACTCTTTGTCATCTCCTCCTGCACTTCTGTCCCTCTCCCTCTCAACTCTTCGTCAGCTCCTCCTTCTCCCCCTCTTTCCACGTCCTCACCCTCTCCGTCGTTCGTCCTGTCCTCCTTCACAATTTGTTCCCTTTCCTCTCCTTCTTCCTCCCTCATTCCCTCCCTCTCTCCCCCTGCAGGCAGGAACCGTCTTGCACAAAGTGATGCGATGGTTGTAATTGGCTGCCCTCTGCCACAAATCAGATCACAGCTGGCGCTGGGAGTGCTCTGGCGATTACCCATAACCCCCCACCCCACAGATCAGGGGCTAACTCCAGAGAGAGTTGAAGACAGGCAAGAGGGAAAGGGTTAGAGACTAATTTTGTTCATCTACTGTGGTTTTTCCTCTTGTCAGCCCCCCCTCAGCAGAGTGATAGCGGTCATCCATCGATTGAAGGTATCACAAACAACAGCTCATTCTTAAGTGGCTCCTTTTCAGATTAGCGGCGAGCTGATGAGAGGGCGAACGATGATAAAGACCTGTTCAGTTTTTTTAAAACATCAGCTGTCAGTCACCTTTCTCCTCCCCTTTCTGCCTCTCTGTTTCTCATTCCCTCTCCCATCGCCTCCTTTCTGTAAAGAGAAAAGAAGCTGATGAAATCTTTGGGCCTGTGAGCAATTGACTTGAGATTGCATGGGCTCCTCAGACACTCCATCGACCCTCCATTCTCAGCGAGGGGTCACGCTTGATGTGGTCCTTTATTAGCTCAAATTAGGCCTCTGTGTCTCCAAGAAGGGAACATCCATCTCCTTATTCATTTGTTCTTCTTGTCCCATTTATTTACTTAGTTGGCTAGGCAGTGGGTTGTTTGGACAGAGAGCATCGGTCGCCCCAGGCAGGGACACAAATAACGTCTTATGCACATTAGTTACAAATCACCAATGCGAGGTGAAGGTCAGAAAATGGCAAATAGGTGAAGCTATGGGATGAAGTGAAATGCAGTCAGCAGGAGCAAAGACAACACTGTTGTGTGTAATCTTACTGGAGAAGTAAGAGTGCATTATTTAACCAAATATTTCTCTTTATTTGCAGATGCTTTACATTATATTATTATTATTATTATTTTTCCTTTTCTTTTTTTACACCAATTCCATTTGATAACTTTTTTTTTAACTGTTTCCCTTATTTCTCTCTAGTCACTTCACTCTGGTATGAAAATCTATCACAGTGAGATGGAGTCATTTCTGCTAAAGTTACCATCATTGTGTGATATTTCACTTCAGGCTAGTCTGAAAACTCTCATTGGTAGTGTCGTCTGGGAAGGTCATCCATTATTTGAGAGTCAGCTGCAGAAAGGCTTTGTGTTCGTGAGCAGATGACTGAACCAGTGGCGGAAGGAGTGCTTTTACATAAGTAGTAATATACCAAATGGAAAAACAATAATCCATCACAAGTAAAAAAGTCAGCTTAGTAGAAGTGTGTGTCTGATGACAGAGTAAGATTGTATCACTGGATTTTTATAACAGCTGTTATAATGTTGTAGCTGGTTGAGATGGAGCTAATTTTAACTGCTATTATATTGTTTAGTAGTTGAATCTTTAACAATGCATCATATATGTAAGATCATCATGTTTTGGATGTAAAATCTTCATGTATTAAGTATCTGTCATCAGCTTGTACCCAGTCTTGGGGAAACTATTTTAAAACTGTAGTTTACCAAACTCCTAGCAAATTCACAATGAAATGAAATCTTAAATACTCTCCAAAAATGTGCCTGTCACATATATATTGTTTTGCCACACTTTCAGACTTCGCAGTCTGATCCAGACCAAAATTAAAGGTGTGAAACCACTCCCAAACCACGGCCTGGACCGAAAAGCCAGACGAGAAGAGGTGGTCTCAATTCCGGATGAAACTGAGCCATGTTCCTAGTGTGAAAATACTTCTTTGGATGGTTCAGATTTTCTGATCAATTACAAGAGATTACAACAGGATACCACCAGAGCCAGAAGAAGGAAAAACAATGCACCAAGACAAAATGAGCCACGGGAACAGATGGGGACAGGAGAACAGATGTTTAATTGACATCTGGTCTGATGACTTTATAAAGAGTCAACTGGAACTAGACTACTGTACTACGATATTATTGTGACAACAATCTGTTCATTCATCTTTCTCCATAAAAGGCCACTGAAGTCAGGCTACTTGCCGAATTGTAAACACGCCGACGTCAGACACGCCTGCAATCATTGTCAAATATAGGGAGATGCAGCCTATGTAGGTGATGACGACACAACATAGGTATGACATGTCAAGTTCTTTAAATTGCAGTATTTGAAACCAAAAAATGAACCAAACCAAATGCAAACAGTGTCTCAAAAGAACGAACCTTTAGATGTGAAAGCACCCTAAAACTACCTTCAAAAAGTTCAGCTGCATCCAAACTACATCACAGGAAATTACCACAATCTGAGTCTGGGAACTCATATTTTTACACAACTGAACTGACACTTACTAAAGTCAACTTCAACTTTGTTGAAATGTTGGTGTGTTTGATTTATGACAGGTCAGTTCTCACTCAGGCAGCCTGAGGATGTGCTGTTAAAGAGGGGACAGGGAGCAGTTGTTGGAGTGGAGTCAGGAAAATGCTGAATTTCTGGGGAAATTCATTGCATTTGATCGCAGGCAGGTTTTTTTTTTTTTAAGAGAGAAGAAGCAGATGATTGTCATGAAATGACAACCGTGGCCAGTAAGCTGTGACATTATTCCATATTGCATGGAAAAACATGCCATTAGAATATGATGAAAATGTAGTTTGTAATTAAACATGACCCAAAAGTGGTTTAGTACTGAAACAGCTACTGAGATTTAAATGTTGTTAAACTACCATGCGAATTAAACGAGTAATTAAACTACATGTCATTAAATACACCCCAGCACTGCTTGTAGGAGACTACTTGCACTACTTGAAATGCAGTGGGGTGGAGGTATAAAGTAGCCTAAAATTACTCAACACTTGACAGCAGAGGTAACCCAGAGAAACAACAAATGGCCATTGTGTTAAAAAGTTACTATGTTCTTTTAGTTTTTCATTGTATTCATTTGATTATGAATCCAAAATCTGTCTGTCCTTCAACACAACAAGGATACAGTATATGACCTAAGTCACAGTCTGTCTCCCTGTCCTTCCTCTCCAGCCAGATTATTCTTTTTTTCTTGCCTTTCCATCTTTGTCCTTTGTGTTAAGCGTCTCAGCATTCTCCAATAGAATTCCACAGTGTTACTTTTGGAGGATTTTTGCAGGGTTTTGTTTTCTTTTTCTGCCTGTTCTATATATACTTCTTTGGACTGTTTACTCTGGTTGTCACCTGTGCCTGCCTGATTATTTAAGCCTTTCTGTATTTCAACACTAGAACAGCCAAGGTGGTCATTTTGACCTTTTCCAAATATATAAGTGCAATAACTGTTAAATTCAAAAATATAATCCTGCTGGTAACCGACTTTTCCTAAAAGTGTCTCTATTTTCAATTAAAATGTTCACTATCATTGTTTCTAAGAATAAAACTTCACAAGTGGTCTTGATTACTACCATTAATAAATTAGACTCACTTAAAAATAAAGTACTGGAGACCAGGGATGGTTGTAGCAGTTTGTGTCTCAGCATCTATAACTCTGTGACTTAAAGATATAGTTAACGATATAATCCAACGCATGACTTGACTAAAAGTGCACTTTTAGTCAAAATCACCGTAATTCTCCTCACTATCCACAAGCTGTCACTTCTGAGAGCATGCTGGAAAAAAAATCCAGTTTCAATACACAGCCTGGGCTCTGAATTTCAGCAGGTAAATCTGTGGCTCGGATCGAGCCACCAAAACATGGGTCCACCCCCCCACGCTTGGGGGGCCGGTTCATACTCGTGCACAGGTCAGACATGGGGGGGAGGTGGAGTAGTAGGTCGCGTAGCGTGCGCAGTTAGAGTAAGAGAGAGACAGGGTATATCAGGTGCAGATATTTTGCATTCGCCATGGCTGAAAAACAGCCCAAGAGAAAACAGTCGGAGGAGCATAAATTTAAAAAAACGGAATAAAACGGATTAAAAACAGACGCGGAGGTCGCCGTCTTTTTGCTGGACAGGTGAACAACATTAGCTTTGCGGTGCTTCGCATAACAGTAACAGCCATCGAGCATTCATCATATTACTATTTACTGCTGCTTTAGTTTCTACGGCCGTTTCCATGACAATGCGTGTCCATGAACTTCGGGGGTAGAGCCTGGGGTGGAGTATGAAGGGAGGGGTGGGTCTGTATTCGTTTACACTTCAAATATTAACAACCTCTCTACTCGTTTTCTCCCACATCGCTAACTACACCTTTAAAGCTCTCAAATTTTGAACAAACTACCTTTACTTAGGCTATCACAAATAGCAGTGTTTCCAACTTTTTTTGGTTTTAGTTTTGTACTTGCCTCCAGCTTTTTCCCAAAAGCTATGATTATTTTTGTGATGGATCTAGGTGTAAAGTTCTTGTCATTAATGTTAAAATAACATGTTTATAATTTATAAAAATACATTTAACTGTTTCTTGCTCTGAGTAATTCTAGATTAATTTAAAATTTGAATCAGATAACTGATGCTTATTATCCTGCAGAAAAATACTGCAGTGAATAAATGCAATCATTACCGTTTGCTACACACGAAAATTCACATTTTGGTGTTACTTTATTTTTACAAAGATAAACTAATAGAATAAATGCATTAATCTCTTAGTCTGGTATTTATCATGACAGATAATAAGATAAGTCAAGGGTCAAAACAACGGCTAATGGCCATTCTGGTAGTTGCATTCTGGCACGTACTCCACATCAAAACACTGGAACTGCATCAGCTCTCTTGCTTCTCCTGGTTTTCCTGCTTGATATGTGTGGCAACCTCTACTTAATGGACTGAAACATGCAAAACCTTTGGTAATGCCGGAAAATGTTTTTGTCTGTTTCTGCAGGTTTTCCATAACTGAGAAAAGCAAGTGTTTCGACTGCCACAATTTGACTTTGTCGTATCTGCGTTTTGCTCTTATTCAGATCCGGTACAGTGTTTATTCCTTGCTTTGTTTTTGTCTTAGGGGTATAAAGCACAGATCTTTCATCAATGACCTGCCATTGCCCATTTCCACAGCTGATTCACGACTCAATTATCGGCTCATTAACACACCATATCAATTTATAGATTGATGGCCATGAAGAGCAGTGGAGCCAGAGGCGCTGAAGGATCAGGCTAAAGAAACAGTGTTAAACATGAGCAATTTGTTAGATAGCGGATCATTTCTTGTAAATGGAAGTTTAAGGTGCCTTGTGGCTTATCTGCATCTACATAGCGAAACAGATGGCGGTGATCAGGGGGACGTTTCTACTGCAAAGATGGATGTTTTTTTGTGTGGTTTAGGCGTGAAAAAAGTCACTGAGTGCAGGTTTTTGCATGTTTCAAAGTCAGGCAATACATCAAAAAGCACAAACACACTAACAAGCCTCCCAGCAGATATTCACGGGTACCCAACAATGACATGTTTAACCCCCACCCCTTTGATCATTACAATGGCAGCGAGGCAACAGAAATTTCACCGTTTCTCTCCTGTAGAGCCGTGCCTCCGCTATAGCGAGATACAAAATGTCACCTGGCTGACTTCACTCTGGCCTCGTGTCTCTTTCAACGCAGCAGGAGGCACCGCGCCGAGCGATGAAAGGTGAGGAAGAAGCGAACAAGTGTTCTTGGTGGGTTTTTTTTTTCTATGAGCGGTGATTTCGCTCTTGGTCAGAGTACGGTCATCTCCGGAGGGCCAGCTCTGTGTTTTCTCCCTCAGATTTGCTTCTTTTAACAGCTCCTATTTGAATTTGGAAGGAGCGAAAGAGAGGTGGAGGGAGTGCCTGCGAGGGGATGATGGGAGCAGACAGAGAGTACAGGGGTTACTGTCAGACAGAGAGCACTCTCTCCTCTGCTTATCTCAAATTCTCTCTCTGTCTGATCACGAATCATAGCCCTGACTCAACTCGAGCGAAGAGGAGAAAAGCTGGACCCCCTCAGCCATCTTCACTGCTTATACCCCTCTCCTCTCTCCTTCTCTCCTCTCTCTCCGTCTCTCTCTGCCTCTCTTCCCAGCCATGCGACTCGGGGCGGCGTGCTGGCCTTTAAAAAGGCAAACTTGTAATCTGATAATTAACAATCTGCTAAATTTCTCAAAAGGAAAACAGTCATGAGAAATGTCTGCCTCATGCCTGTGAGTAGGATGACCTTTTGCTGAGGCTGGAATGGCAGGCGAGGCGAGGCGACTCACTTAGAAGCATTTAATTAGCTCTGCTCACGGCTGTGTGCGCTGCCAATGGACAGAGGAGGGGAGGACGAGATGGAGGAGAAGGGAGGAGGAGGAGGAGGAATGAGATAGCCAGGGAGCGAATTCCAGATGTCTCTTGTTTAATACTTTTCCTCAGCCTTTATGCAACAGTAAGTTAGTAAGTGTACGAGAAGATGGAAGAGGAGTGGAGGGAGGTGCACTCTTAGAAATAAGGGTTCCAGATGGTTCTTCCTGAGGGGCTGAGCCTCTACA
>JAJHUR010085107.1:0-30434 GCA_027495735.1 Lutjanus campechanus | reverse complement strand
GAGCAATGGCCAAATATGGCCTCTTACTGACACAAACTGTTGATGCCTGGTGAGGGTCTAGTCCCGAAACGTCCCAAAAAACATTGTATATAGCAAGCAAACACTAGCGTGAATGGAACCAGGTTTGACAAGAAAAAGAAAAAGTGTCCTCTTATCGTTGACATAGGCTAAGATGTTAGGCAATATCAGCAACTCTTATTTCTGACACCTTTCACACACTTAGTCAACACACTCAAGTGATTGTCTGGCAGGTTGTGAGCAGACAGACCACACACACACCCTATCATTTGCTCTTTGAATTGGGAACACCTGTTACTGCTGTTGTACAGGACTCAGGTAACGTGCCAAGTCCAACAATTAACAGCTCCCTGTGGCTCTCATTGAAGGCTCATGTCAGATAGAGCCTGCACCTGGACTGTTCATTTCAGAGCAAATATCGGCCCCGAGTCTCTAGTGTGTCTTCAAACATCGATGCAACTGTCAACATATTTATGCAAACCATGTGTGTATGTGTGAAAGCCGCACAGACGCGCTCGTATCCAGCACTCCGATCGCCCTGTAACACATCTACCCTATAATACATCCAAACTACCCGCCAGTCAAAACAAGTCTGTTCAATGACTGCGGCTGAGCCACGATCAGAGGCAACTGCAAGTGTGAGGATTACAAGAGGACAAATAATAAAAGAGGAGCTGAACTGCTGCTCTCCTCATCATATTCACATTGTTGGTATTTCAGAGGTTAACAATTCAATATACAATGTTTTGTTTTTACAAAGTTTGAAGGTCTGAAACACAAACTGTTGAAAACAACGGCAGAAACAGATAGACAACTCCTTGTCCTTTGGTTTTCATAAATTCTTTCTTTTCCAGTTATAGAAAAGAAAAAGATATATTTAAATTATTAAACAACCTTGTTTCACAAGCAGTTCCTTGCCAACGTAAACCTAAGTCCAAGAATAAAAGAAGTGCCTGTGAGAATTTCATCATTAAACCTCTCAACTCCATCCAGACATATAAGCGTTTGTCTACTTGGTAGCTGAAACTAGAGATGTGAAAGAAACAACTTTAGCTGGTCCTGTTTACATTTTAGAAATTGATGAAGTAAAACAGAAGTGAAGAAGAGAACTTTCAGTGACACTTGGGTATAGAACAAGCTCCGTTTCAAAGTAGTGGTGTCACAGCGTGCTGAAATTTTATTGGCATTAGGGACACAATCAGCAAGGCATCATGAATATCAAGAATGGTCGAGACTCTCCAGACACAGTTGCGTGGTGAGGAGCAGCAGCGTGCCAGCGCTCTAACAGCAGGTTGGCAACAAGACCTGCCAACACGTACTCTGAACACACATCTGTTCCTTGATGGAAACTAGTTCCATCTGTTTAACGGCCTCAACTTTAGTTGGCCGCAGAAAACTTAAAAAGCACAAGAGGTGAAGTCAGTAAAACAGGAAGGAATATTTAGAGGCAGGAACAAAACAAACAAAGTCAAAGTATAGATATGAGCAGGAAAAACAGAAGCAGATCCACACAGTGCTGCTTGAAACAGGGATCTAGACTACTTTTTTTCAGTGACATTCTGGAATCGTCCCAAAGTTTACTCGTCCCGAAGTGAATGCAAACCATACGCAAATCAAAACGTTCATTTATTTTATTGTTATCTACATTTGTTAGCTGTTAAGAGGCATAATAAACACACCATTAAAATATTGAAGAAATGACTACGTTTATTTGTTTGTTTTGAGTTAACTGCTGTTTCTTATTGTTTTATTTATAGTTTATGTTAAGCACTTTGTAGTCGACAGCTATGACGGGTTTGGGTTGAATTTATTTAAAAATGTAAAACACATTGTCCTATACAAAGTAGGCTGTTAAATGAGTTGGGTTTTTTTATCGACTCCGTGCCACACTATTGCACTCCAGGGTAAAACACAGTGCGTGTCCTTTCACTGCGACTCTGCATCGAGATTCAGGGTATTGTTACTTTAAAAACAGTGGCAGTAAAACTGTATTTCACACTATGATGGTTAAATTTAGTAGGTCTTGTGCTGAGTAGCCAGCCAATGATGGTAACTAAAATGACAGCATGAGAACTGGCGCTCCGTTGTTGTCAGCACTCAGTTCAATTTGTCATTAGCTCAGCCACATACATAAGTTGCATTATAGATATGATTATTATAAAATCCCTCTTGTCCCAGAGGCATTCCAGGGAAAGGAAGGATTTCTGTTTATTTTTAACCCATGTTCTATCCTCCCTGGGACGTCAGTATGTTGCTAGTCTTGAGCCTTGCATGGAAAAAAATAAAAGCACTCCACTGATTTATCACTGCACACCTAAAACATTGTTTAGACTCTCGACGTATGAACGCCTGGTGCCTACATTACCCACAATGCAACTCAACTTTCAACAGTTCGGTTGCAGATTCAGATGTGGTATGCTAGTAGCGGCGAATGTAGCCGCAAGTCTGGTCAGCTCACTTCTTTCCAACTCCACACATACACATTTTTCAAACCAGTAATCTTAAGCCCCAACTGACTGACTCAAGTGACATCACTTAAGGTAATTTATCAGGTTTCCTGCAGTTCTCTTTGAAGCCACAGAAGGCTCTCTAAAACTTTTTCACATATGCAGCAGTACTCCCAGTGACATACTTGATATGTCAAAGCAGTGGAGTTCAGTCACTGGACATTCTGACCAGGGACTGCAGATTAAAATTAACCTCTTAGCCATTATCTGACTAGCACTATTGAATAAACAAATTAATATGTGATAATTGTGAGATCTTATTTCCTTCTGTAATAACTGGCTCACCTCCAGCCAGCAGAGAGTCCCGCTGAGTTTTCTGATAGTCCACGGTGACTCCACCTGCGGGGAAGAAGAGGACCACTTATCATCACAACAATAAGAGACAGGAAATAGAATGAGGACATACAGAAAGATTAATTCTACTGAGAGAGAAGCAGCTCATTTCTCTTCACAGTAAAGAGCAGACTACAAACTATTTGAAATAAACTAGGGGACTTGTTCTAGACTTTCTCCGTATCACATGGAAATTAACTTATGAATAGTTTTTGTTTTCATGGCTGGGCTTTAATTGAACGTTCTGCTGGATCAAATATCTGTAGTATTTCATTCACACAGTCTATGAAGCGTCTTTAACAATGAAATCAGCCTCGCTCACCTTGCCTTTCTGCAGCTACCTTAGAGGAGTGACACAAAGAGGCCTGGACTGAGCTCTCGGATCTGCTGGTAATCTCTTAAGGCTCTGAATGAAATGGAAGGGGGTCTAAAGGATTTGAGGATAGAGGGCTTTGTCATCCAAGGCTAAGTGCTGCTCAGAGGAGTTGCCTCTTCACACATACACACACTCACTCACTCACTTACATTGTGCTCTCCCTCTGTGGAGCGCACTTCATAGGAATAAGCCAGCAGGATGTCCACGAGGCTGAGCCACACTTGGTAACGGGACGTCTTGTCTAGCAGGTAGGAACGGTTGGTGAATTTCCTCAGCTGCTCCTTTTCATCGTCGGTGAATGACACAGCTGCACAAGAACACGGATTTCAAAGTGTTTTAGTTCAAGTCACCACAAGTCTTTAGTATAAATTTTAAAGGACTGAGACGCCTAAACAACCTGTGACAGCACAAGACCTCGATCAGGGCGTGAGAAGCAGAGGTGGTGGAGTTGCACACACACACACACTCCTTCAGTTTGCACACATGTAAAGACAGAGGGAGTGTATAAAGTGTGTAAAGTGAGCTTAGCTTGTACACTAAGTCAGCTAAATCTGAAAATCCATCATTTTCTCTCAGTTTTGACCTTTGTCCACACTAAGCCAGTACTTTCATATCAAAAACTAAAGTTTTCTAAAACAATCTCACGACTAGATCGAAAACACAGACCTCATGTCTGTGCTTGGACCAATACTTTTCACCCAATATATGCTTCCTTTAGGCAACATTATTAGTGAACAGTCCATGCAGATGATACCCAATTATATCTATTGATCAAGCCAAAGCAGAACCAATCAGCTGGCTTATCTTCAAGCTTGCCTTCAGAGCATGAAAAACTGGATGACCTGCAATTTCCAGTTGCTGAACTCTGACGAAACTGAGGTCATTGTTCTCCAACATCTCCCAAAGTCATTATCTAAAGATGTAGTTACTGTAGATGGCATTGCCCTGATCTTCAACTCCACCGTAAGGAATCAGAGTTATCTTTGATGTCCTTTAACTCCCACACAAAAAAAAACTTCAACAACTGCTTTTTTCACCTCTGTAACATTGTTTGTCTCAAAAAGATGCAGAAAAACTAGTCCATGCGTTTGTTACTTCTAGGCTGGTTTACTGACTACTATTAGAATTACTACTATTACTATTACAACAAATACTATTTCTTACTATCAGTGTGCCCCAGTAAGTTTCTGTAGACTCTCCAGCTGGACCAGAATCCTGTGGCACGTGTACTGACGAGAACTAGGAAGAGAGATCATATTTCTCCTGTACTGGCTTCCCTGCATTGGCCTCCATTTAAAATCCAGAATAGAATTTAAAATCATTCAACTCATATACGTAGCCCTTAATGGTCAGGCACCATCATATCTCAAAGAGCTCATGGTACCCTATCACCCCATTAGAACACTGCTCTCAGAGTGGAGGGTTATTTGTGGTTCCTAGAGGCTCCAAAAGTAGAAATGGGAGCCACGTCCTTCAGCTTTCAAGATCCTCTCCTGTGGAATCAGCTCCCAGTTTGGGTTCAGGAGGCAGACACCCTCTCCACATTTAAGGGCAAGCTTCAGACTTTCCTCTTTGATAAAGCTAATAGTTAGGGCTGGCTCAGGTTTCCTGCAAACGATTGAAAAGAGTGGATGTGCTCCAGATTTCTGCCTGATAAAGGAAGTTTTTTCCTCGCCAGTCGCCTCAGTGCTTGCTCTTGGGGGGGAACAATTGGGTTTACAAAAAGTACTGTCTAGACATGCTCTATTTCAACAGTGCTCTGAGATAACTTTGTTATGATTTGCTATACAAATAAATTTGAATTGAAATACATGTTTTAGCAGGGAAAACAGTTCGGTGCAGGCTTGAACGGCCTGGACTGATATTTCCTATCAATTCTCAACTACATCTGCAGGAAGCCTGGATTTTAGGACATGTGAGCACGTCTAGCTGGTAGTTCATGTGTGCTCGCAAACTGAAGATTACGGTATGCAGTCAAACAGATACCTTCTCCAAATCTCATGAATGCTAACCATGCAAGTGTCAAAGTGTCATAGCCCAACCTTGAAATGCCATTATTATGGTAATACAACTGGATCAACTGTCCAGCTGCAGGTGATTTTCATTCTAGAATAGCAGCTTACAGTCCAGCTGTGTTGCAAAATTAAGTTTAAAATAAAGCTGTTTCCACATATGAACTCATATGAACTATGTCCTGAAAAAAATCAGGTTACAACATTCTATGGAGTTGCCCTTTCGCACATGTAGCACCCAACAGGAGATTGTCCATGTCAGAAGCGTTCTCACACGTTGGAGATGCTCTGTTGGTTTCGGTGAGGGGTACTGCAATGGTAGAGCACAGAGTTGTTACGATACTTGACGTTTAATCTTTCAATACAATACTAATACTAAAAAAAACATACTTGTCTGGTCTTGCTATGTAACAAGCCAAATTTCAGGCTGGACTGAGGTTCTGAATGAGAACGTAGATCATCTTTTTGATATACCTTCAGTACTTCTGCTACTATAATTAACTGATATGACATAGTTTTAAATGCGTCATACTGAGAAAGTATTGATACTTCACTACTTTTGACAACCTAAGTAGAGCACGCAGGAGGTGGTCAAAAGTCATCCATAATGAGGGCCGAGGCACATAATAACAAGACTAACTGTAGTGGAGGGGGAGAAGGTTAATGGGAACAGAAGGCGTGGCGGGGCAGTCTGCCTGCCTGGTAGGAGAGACATTACATGGTGAGCTGGGATTTTATAATTGAACTATGACCAGAATGCACATTTCTTTTTATTTTGGACAAATCATAAATGACCAAGAAAGGCATTTAGGGTTCAGTGATAGATACCTGATTGGCATATGATGACGTCCGCAGTGAGAAATTGCGATGGATGATGATATCGTTGTTGCAGCCAACAGAAAAGCAGCCAACAGAAAAGAAACACTGCTGCCACCAATGTAGTTGATCGTTTTAGGTTCGCCTAACCGGTTTTGATCAAAAAATAATAAACAGGACATGTAGAGACAGTGCGACGACCAGTAACAACAGCTTTTTTTTTAATTTTCTCTCCCACATGTCAAAAACAGAACTCTGCCAAGTCATGGAAACTCTTTGTGATTTTAAATCACAATGTTAGGATGGTAAAGCGTTCAGTGGTCGATGACTGTCAGCCATCACAAAGGCTATCAGCCCAACCCTAAAGGCATTTAAACACAATGTAGGTTAAAACATGAGACACAAGCAGGCTAATATTGTCAGATAGTCTGTATGAAAACTAAATGATCAATGCAAAAGTGTAAAACAATATTCAGACGCGCAGGAGCGAGTATGAAGCAGCTACACACTGTGCAACGTCATTAAAATGCCCACTTGCTTTCTGTGAATCCTCCAGACAGTGACCTTAGAGCTCCAACAATTAGTCCATTAATTGAATAGTTGATTGAA
The DNA here is from genome assembly GCA_027495735.1 of Lutjanus campechanus. Classification (NCBI taxonomy): domain Eukaryota; kingdom Metazoa; phylum Chordata; class Actinopteri; order Lutjaniformes; family Lutjanidae; genus Lutjanus; species Lutjanus campechanus. The sequence continues at coordinate 23,763 of JAJHUR010085107.1, read as the reverse complement.
AGAAAATTAGTTGCCAGCTATTTTCATAATCAATTAATCATTTTAGTCATTTTTCAAACAAAAATGTCAAACTGGGACTTGCTGCTTTTCTTCATCATGGTAAATGATGGATGCAGATTAATCAATAATGAAAATAATTGTTACTTGCAGCCCTGATGTGTTCTATTCACACGTGGTGTCACACAGACTTTGGACTAAGGAGCTGGAAGCATTAATACATTTAGCATACCGTCCGGTCCAACTAATTTGGACATTTGCATTCACATGTACAGCTCCTCTGGGTGATGCTAGTTAAGTGCAGAGTTGCAGTGCATGTGTGAAAGAGACTTCAGTGTGAACAAACTAGAAAAATGTGCCTAGTTGAGGCGCAAAATGACAGGAGTTGACGAGGAGCAGACGCAAAATAGGCCAAATAAGCCTACATTAAATTAGTAGAATTAGTAAAGCCAATCCCATTTAGATGTGTTTGACAGCTGAATGGTTTGTATTAAAAAAAAAGTTCCCTCGTATGAAAATATCTCAAAACCTCCATATCCCCGCTCTCTGCAAATTCACTAACTGTTGCCTTTTGAAAGAGGCATCTGCTTAATGGGGATCTGTGGCAAGCCTAATGGGGCGGCACAAACAGACTTCAATCCCATTTAAGCTATCTGCATCGTTCAGTATTGAAAGGCGCGCTCGATGTCTGCAGGAACATGCTGTAACTCAACAGTTTTTTCTTTCACCCGGCAGCTTATAAAACAGCTGAAAGCAATTCCTCTCTCTGCATGAGGAGAGGAGAGTCCCCGCGCTGAGCCCCTGATGAGCGAGAAGCACTGGTGTGTATTGGCTGGAGCGTGTACACAAACGCACAAAGTCGATATATACAGTACGCACACGCGCACACACACACACGCGGCGCTTCAAAATGATCTCTCCGGTTGCAGTGGGAACTTGGCTCTGCTGGGAAGGAGATTCCTGCTGCATTACGTCAGGTTTTAGCCGCCTGCAGACGCTACCTGAGTCCCACGTTAGCGCAGCTGCAGAGCACCAGGCGAGCAGAACACACACAGACGGACACAAAGAACCACGTGCACCCACATCTGCACACACTCTCCTTCAAACAAAGGCGCGCACGCTGAGAAAAAGGGGTGAGAATATATTCAAATGGGAATTACTGCCTCACAGTTGTATACCTCTGCCAACCAGTCAAACTGCAGTTTACATCCGTGTCAGACTTTAGAGGAATTTTATAAGATAGTAAGTGTATTTCTTTTTAGCAAAATGGAAGTCATCACTTTATTGACATTTATGATTCTAGTAAATAATTTCCAGGGAGAAACATGCTGTCTTAACTGAGAGACTATTTTTACAGAGGACAGAGAGAGAAAGCGAGCTGAACATTGTGATGTCACAGTGAACCTGGCCTTTGACCTTTTGGATATAAAATATTATCACCTCATCATTTTATCCCGTTAGATATCTTTAAGTCCAAGTGGACATTTGTGCCAGTCCTAATGAAATTCCCTCAATTCCTGAGATATCAAATTCAGGAAATTGGCACTTGAGGTCACAGTGACCTTGAACTTTGACCACCAAAATCTAATCCGTTCATCCTTGAGGCCAAGTGGACGTTTGTGCTAAACCCGCAGAAATTGTGCAGAAGTATTCTTGAGATATCGTGTTCACGAGAATGGGACAGAGGGTTTGTCACCACAGATTTAACACATTGCCTTGCAGAGTCACAAGCAGCAGATATGCATGCAATCAGTGTCTCTCAAACACACACACACAGTGGACAAATGGTAGGATGCACAGGCACATGAGGAATAAAAATATTTCAGCAGAGACGGCTCTAGTATACAAATATTGACATATTGCGGCGTTTCTAAAAGTGGCTTTGTGGATCCTCGTTCACACAAGGATACAAGTGCAGTCTGTTCTGAAAAAAGATGCTGCACAACACTCTCAGGTTTCGCAATTAAAACCTGACACTCACAAATGCAAAATCTCAATGGTTACAGAGCACCGACTCCCCTGCAAGCTGGACTGAGCAGCCTCATGATGCTGATGTATTTTCTATTAGTTCTGCAGCCAAAGCACTGAGGCGAGGTGAGCAGACCTGATTGATTTACCCAACAACCACATTCATTCATCTCCGCTATGGAGCCAATCAGTTCTAATGGGCATTAGCTCACAGTGTATGAGGGCTTCAGCTGATTGCAAATTAATTTCTGACCTAATTCCTCCAGTTGGAACGGCAGCCTGGCTCTTCACTGCTCTCTACAGGTCCAGATGGCCTGATGGCATGGAGCAAATATGCTTTGTCAAAATACTGCTGAGGGTTGGAGAACGCTTCCAGAATTTCACAAATGTTAAGACGCCGACATGTGACCTTGGATGGCAGATATGGTGAATGTTGTCCATAAACACACTGTGACCGTGTCAAGTATGAAATCGAAGGGACATTTAATGTCACAGTCTCCTTAAACTGTAAACCTGTTGGTACCATTTTACAATAAGACTGACTTTATAAATGATTCAGAAATGGGTAATAATTAGGTTATTCATTTGGTTGTAAAGACTTTATAAATCATTAATAAGCTGATACATCAGATTAAAAAGGGGCAACAGTGACCTGTCGCTTGCCTTTATTGTTAAGCCTCAGATCTCATTGCTTACTTAGCTTTGTCTTCTCCATCAGCCAGCATTTCTACCTGTCAGCTTCACCAGATATTTGTTAATAGGTTAAGAGATGCCCCCTGACAGCTGATGATTCGAATCATCAGTCTGAGGTGACATACTGGTGGTTAACCGATGATAGAAGGTGAAACAAGTGGTTGATAAGTTTCAGTTCTGTTTTTTTTTTTTCGCTGTGTCACTGCCAAGCAAAAGCAAGGCAGGCAGTACACTTCATAAACCGACTCTCAGAATCACAACAAACCACAAAATAATTGTGATGGAAGCAGAGAGTGATAGAAATGGAGCGCAGGTGATGTGCAGGTACTTCACCCCAGCGCACAGCGGAGCATGCAGGGCAGGCGACGCTCGCTTGTTTGCTTGAACTTGTTTTTGCCACCGAGGCCGAGATTGTTATTTTAAGTGTCTGAAAACATAATGGAAAGGATCGCTACAGTGAGAGATCTTTCATTAAAGAGTAACATACGCAGAAACGGCTGTTTTATTGCTCTCGCCAAACTAACAAGACTCCCTTTGTCATTTTTAGATCACCGTCGCCTCAGCTTCATTCAAACTCAACAGACGCAAAATAAAACCCACCCAAAAATGACTCTGTTCCTCTGTTCCAACAATCACCAACTTTGATTTGGTCAAAATAAAGCCACGGGGCGAGAAGGGCAGGTGACGCCCCTGCACTGAGCTTCTTAACTGAACTATGGGAGGGAGCACCCTTTTACTTTCTCTGACTGTGTGAAAATTTGATGTTTTCTCACAGGAATTTAGAGTTACGCACTGAAATGAAAATAAAAGAAGAAATCATTGAATATTCCTATTAAACAGCCAAATCTGATTTGACTGAAACAATTACTCATCAGGTACAGCCCTAAATAACTTACAAGCATTTAACCCCCGTCAGTATATCTTAATGGTTAAAGAATTTCATTTGGCATATCAAATAACCAGATTCATTCTCTAAGGTTTTGGCAATATTGTTTACCTTGACATTTTTGGCATGCACCGATTTACCCTGTCCAACATGTTAGTAAATCATGAGTAAGATTAGTTATTAGGCAGTAACTGGATCTGGCCAGATACTGAGTCTACATCAATGTTTTAAAATTTGCTTAGAACCGTTTATTAATGACGTATAAAGCATTTACAACCTAATTATAAACCGTTAATGAATAATTTATGAGAGTAGTCTTGTAGTAAAGTGGTACCAACTTGTCTCCTGTCTTACTTGGTCAGAGGTCAGATTTCTAGCCAGCCATAACAAAGTGCAGCAGGTAGAGAGAGAGGCCGAGCTGTCAGGACCACTTAGCTGGACCAGTGTGTGAATGCAGGCCTCCAGTGGACAGCTGTGGCCTGTCAGCGTGCAGGCCCTGACACTGGAGAGCACAGAGGGGCCAGTTTCTACTTCATTAGCACTTGTGTCCACATCCATCTGTCAGGTGACATATATATCAGGCTTAGCAGAAATGAAGTGGGGGTAGGGGGAGAAGTCTAAAAACCAGCACGGTGGAGTTGTAGTCACCATTTTAAATATACGACAAACTGTTAAAATCATGAGCATGCTTTTAAGATTTGACGGCAAGCTGCTTAAATCTCCTGACCGACCGCCATTCTTCACACTCAGCTGAGGCTAATGCTATTCGACCTGTCAATCAAGTCATTAAGTTTAATTTGGCCCATTTATCTACGCCTGGGCTCCCGACTGAGGCACTCCGTCTTAGAATGCAGAATAAGGCGAGGGAGCCCGCAGGGCTACAGGGAACCGTAATGTTCTTCAGAGGCTAAACTAATGGCCTTTGCATTGCTGAGTGATGGCTGCTCGTCAGCGATCGGGCGCTCGCGCTGGCGGAGACGCGACCGGCAGCACTCCCTCCTGCGATAATGCTATCAGTTTAATCTAAATCCTCTCTCAAGAGTACGACACCCATGCACTACACGTAAGCTGTGGCTGTGAGCCACACGCCTGCTTAAACAGTGGAAGTGCTGGAATTAGCAGGCTGTTAGAGAAGCCGGATGGCACAATTACACAGTCTCTCACAGTGCCGAGGCTTCACGAGCTATCACTTAACAGAGAAAGGCTGAGCGCAGAAATGAAGCTGGGAGGCTCCAGCCAACAAGCAGCACGTCTCAATCGCAGCAAATGAGGCATTGATTTGAAATGGATGGGAACTGATTGCAAAAAGAAAACCTGAACCACTGGAACAAAATAAGATATTGCAAACACAAGAAGGTGTAAATTCTGATGCTGAAGTTATCTCAGTCTAACTCAGCAGATGTTCTTGTTTGAATTGGTCAACAGGCAGCAGAGAGATGTAGTGATTAGGGAAGGTCCAAGTTCAATCTCTCATAATGGCAAGTGTCTTTCCTGCTGAAGAGCCCTGAGGCGCTCTGGCAGGCAGAGCAGCTCTGCAGCTTTCCAGCTGACCTTCCACTACAAGGGGGCAGTGAAAAGACTCATGTGTCCTTTGGGGATTAATACATTGTCAGAGAACAATGTCAGTGCCTTCCAGGCACAAGTCCCAGAAAAATAGATTCCTGTTTGAAACTCTGCATATACACAATACTATTAGTGCAAGTTTTGGAATAATACTCCCGGGGATTGTAAAAACGGTCAAAAAGAGTATTTTAATTTGGCCAAACAATATTAACTAACAATGCATGATTATCCTCTAAATGTTTGCAGCTTCATGCCACCTTCTGGTGGCCTTCTGTCACTACTTTGTTGGTTACTTTTAATTGTTTAAAAAACTCAAATGATTCACATTTATAAACATGTGGTATGTGATATGTTTCCTACTAGCAGGGGAGAGAATGTGTTTTGATTTAAAAGACTTCTTGTAATCATTGCAAACTGTGTGGCAAGCCAAGAACTCCAAATGAAAATGTGCAAATTCACATGTACTCCACCCATGTCTATAGTTTTTTCTTTTTTCTTTTTGGGGTTTTCTGTATTTCATTTGTCTGTTCGCTGGAAAAGTTTAATAAAAACAAAAGAAAAGAAGAAGTGCAAGTGTTGTCTTATCATGTTACTGTTTTTTTAAGCAGCTAAGTATTAGATGGAGCCATTAACATAATTCAGATTAAGATTATGAAGGGAGAACTTCAGCTCACCAGCTTCTCCATCCTGCTCTGTAGAAGGACTCAGCTTTGTCCACCACGGTCTAAACTTCAGCAGCCCCTTTATCTCATCATCCTCAAACAAATCAGCCCTGCAATGACACACTGACATTAGCAGACCGCAAACAGCACAGAGAAAAAAAAAAAGCATTGATTTAGGGAGTCGGGCCCTGTTTATACCTGGCATTAACATGCATCTTGGGTGATCTGATCACAAATGGACAGCTTGAAGTAAACGTGTGAATGCACCCATATTGAGGACACACTGAGATCCCAGAATAAATATGAAGGTGGTCTGGGCTGCATATGATCACATTCTTTTAACTGTGTCTATGTAAATGTGTTGTGGGCTACACTGAAGGATCGCCTCCTCAACTGACTCTGCAGAAGTACATACTCATGTGCCAATGGTATTGTATATAAGTGCGAAACAATAAGAAGAAACCACAAAAACAGAGTCAGAACAATGCAAACTTCTTCTGCTTCTGGCGTGTCCCAGAAGCGGCTCTCCACTACGCTACGCTTCAAATATGTGCCGAGTCTATTTTTGACGGATGACGAATCAATTAGCACAGAGCAGATCGAACGGGCAGGAAGTCAGACACAGAAAAATCAGGGAGAATCTGGTTAATTTTCAAAATAAAAGACCCCGTGCAGACTCACGATCATAAAGACAGACAGAAAAGAAACTATTTAACCACGTAGCCTGCTTCTCTGTGGTAGAAGCACAAAGAGCAAGGAAAGAGGACTTAATCAACAAAATCTGAGCAAGTAAACATAATCAGGTGGGCAAAACGCTCCGCTGCTGAAATGCTTCTGAAACGCTGCTGGTGGGGCTTGCAGCCATGCGGAGGACGGTCCAGAACAGTGGCGCAGACGTGGCATGCTTGGTGGAATCAACCGGTTAAGCCCCATCAGAGCCGGAGTGGACCAGAAAGATAACTGAGTCATCTGAACTGACAATGGAACGCAAAAAAAAAAAAAACAGATTCCTTTTCAGGTTGTTCCACTATTGGATCCACTCTAAGGACTGAATTCTGGCAGACTACAGGAAGTGCACTGCTGCCTCCAGCCAGTAAAAACTAGCGTCTCTGAAAACAGAAATGATGTTCGTGTGAATTTGCATATAGAGTGGGGAAGTGAGATCTGATTACAAGTGGTCACTCGAGACGCACTCCAGTGCAGGTGTGAACCGACGCACTTGTGATCAGATCATCCAAGATGCATGTTAATGCCGAGTGTAAACGAGGCTTCAGATGTTTTAAATTCGATAAACTCACAGGTAATGGTCAGGAGAAAAAGCGGATGCCTCTGCTTCCAGCCGTGCCTGCCTCCTCTCTGCTGCCGTCATTCCTTCCGGGTTCTTGATATCAATCACATCGCTCAGTTCCTCCTGTTCAAATAACGTACAGTATCTCGCTATATCATCTTAACAATACTTGTATGATTCAAAACGTTCTACTCAGGAACTCCGTCTGATCACGCTCATAAAGATGTGAGATTTCGCAGATTTTATCTGTAACCTCACCTGTAATCTTGCAAACACTCCAGACCTCTGATTGCCAAAGCCGTATTTCTGCTGGGCTCTCAGCTCCTCCTCAGAGCTCTCCTTGTACGCCTCCTGCTCAACCTGCCAGTCAAATTCCTCCTCATCTTCGTCTTCATCATCTCCCATGTTTTCACTGCATCCTGTTCAGACATTGTGAAGTTATGGTGAGCTAGATTACTATTGCACCATCTCGTGTTATTTTTCCTATTTATATTCTCTAAATGATTGTTAATAAACAAGTTCGGTATACATTTGACTTGCCTGTGTCTAACTCCTCCACCAATGGTTTTGCTGAATGTGACCCTTTTGGGGAGAGGAGACTTGTCAGCATCTGAAGTCCTTCAAAGTGTTCTCCGGCCGTTTCCTTCGGAACCCGAAGAGTGAAGAGACCTACAGCGAGATAGGACATGACGTGAGGGATGTAGTTATTACATATCTCCTTTTAAATGATATTACTCCACACAATTCAGATGCCTCTTATCTGCGACACTGTGTATTTCTAATCCTGAAACAATTCACCAATTAAATGACTGACAAGGAATCTACCACAGTTATAATTGTGATGAGTGAAACCGATTAATGCTTCATTTATCAAATGTCATTTAACAGTGCAGATGATTGGGCGATTATGGCGTCTCAAATGAGAGGATTTGTTTCCTTTTCTTCATAATGAAATATTATGAACTGAAGACTATTGTCAAAATAAATCGATTTATCACATTCTGTCTTGTAATTTCAGTTAGTTTTGACAAGAATAATCAGAGATAAAAGACTAATGAAAATAGGCTTTACTTTCAACCCAACAAGATGTGTCAGATTTTTTTTTTTTTTGGATATGTAATTAATATTTGTAGTGTGTGTGTGTGTGTGTGTGTGTGTGTGTGTGTGTGTGTGTGTGTGTGTGTGCAGAAGGTGAGAATGGTTGTGCTTGCAATTATTTGTTTATTGCTGTTATCTCAAGATCACAAGTAAATTATTTCATTATTTCAAGATAAAGTTTTCTCACGATAATGTGTTAATTTATCTTGTTATCTTGAGAAAACAAAAGGCAGATTTCTCAAGACACCACATGAACTTGTCACTAGGAAACAAGAGCATAATTTGGAGGAACTCAAACATGAGTGTCTGGTTCATTTAATCAGACCTGATTTCAGCATAATGACTGTCTGGTACAGGGGTCCTCAACCACCACCATCCACCACAAAAAACAAAACAACAACTTTTTTTTGGGATTTGGCAACCATAGCTAACCTAACGAGACTCCTAATGATATACTGGCCATCAGCAAAATTTAGAGGAAAAGGCATTGAGCCTTACAAGATGTAGGCTACGATGCACATTTTAGTTGATGAAATATATATATATATATATATATATATATATATATACATATATATATTTAAATGTTGTATAAGCTATATGTTTTTTTTTTTTTTTTTTACAAGTGGTTAACATAAATATAACTTAATATAATCTTTTGTCAGGGCCACAGGGAGACACTGGAGAGGGGCAAAAGATCTACATGTGGCTCTGGAGCCACATGCAGCCACATGTTGACCCCCGGTTTCAGAGGATTCATAATTGACACAATGCAATTTCTGCCTGTGTTAGACCTCGACTGAAGTACCATCTGATGTGTTGACCAGTAATGGAGACTACGTTGCTAAAAGCGCCAAGACACCATCCATGTGCGTCGGTATGTCACTGCTGTTCTCTCAAACATTATCAGTAAAAAGAGAAAACGATATTTTGTTTTCTTGAGATAACTGGTTAATCATCTCGTATTAAGATACCAAAGCTCATTTTCTTGAGATACCGAGAATAATTTACATGATTACTCCAGGCTTCCATATGTACACAGTAAGTCGAGAAGCTGTTTTAATTAAAGAAACTACTAAATTTGAAGTCAGCAACTGATCACAGACCACTAATTTTAATGCTGAAGAAAATAGAAACTGATTGATCACTTTTTGCACATAGATAATTTAAAGTGAAACTCAGTATCTCTTCAGAACAAATGAGAGCAGATCAATTTGGCCACCTGTGTGTGCAATACTTCAAATTTATGTATATATCTTTATATATGCTATTAAAAGTAAACAGGCAGCACATGATTGATGAATCAGACCAATTTGGCCACACAACAGATATAATCTGACGGCTGCCTGAAGACCTCATAAAATTTCAATGCACCCAAGTGTTCGAGCTTAGATGTGCTTTACGAGGGAAGCTGACTAATTGCTCGAGTTGCAGGCCTTGCAGAATAGAGAGCCTGGAAGAGGGATCTTAATGATTGCTCATTATAAGTCTAAACAAGGACACTCATTAGCGGCGCTTTATTAGCAGATGTTACAGGCTTATTTGGACACAGCGTGTTAACTGGGGCCATGCTGACAGACGGGCAACGGAGTGTCAGAGTCCATAAGGCAGACGCCTCCGTAAAGACAACTTCATTAGAAATGATTACGTGCAACAGAAAGTCAGAGACAGATCACAGTGACAGAGAGCGGTGTAAAGGCACTGGTGAACGTCACCCCAGTAGTCATTATGTTTCATTTGCTTCATGCATTCAAAGAAAATCCTACATGAGCTCCCTGTCACAGTGAAAAGAGATATTAAAGGCCGCCTGCAGGCTGTAATCATTATGACATTACAGATGGTTCCAGTGGCCCTTTAAACGGGATGAAATCAGGAGGATCATTTACCCTGGCTGATTGACTGAAGAACAAATTAAAGACACCCTGGGGATCAATCATTGACAGCTACTAGAACCATGTCAGTCAGTGCCTCACAAGAGTGTGACCAGCCACCAATATCATGCAAAGCAAACACCTCAGTGCCTTAATCATTGACAGATGTAAAGATTAACAACATGACAGCTCCCTAAAAGTAAAGCCACGGCCAAATTTAGCCCCGACAAAACGTAGCAAAACATTTAAATTAGCGGTGCGTCCAACACCCTGTGGTTGTACCTAAGCACAACTATAGGGTGTCGTTCAACCCAGCAACAAAGTGGTGCAGTTTTCAGCTTGAACCTGCCCAATGATGTCTCAATCGCCCCCTGGTGGCTGGCTGCAGTATGGGTTATAAATGCAGCCCCATCACTGTCAGCGTATGGGACATGGGCCAAACTAAAACACCACAGTACACGTCACGGAAATTTTTCCCAAAGATGTCCTCTGTCATGTTAGGTAGCTCTTATCACACTGATGTAGGGGTGGGTGTTATAAACGGTATAGAAAGTGCACCGGTATAAAATTACCTTACCATATCATGTTGATATAATAGCATGATATCTCCTACTACTTGACCAAAAGAAGAAAAAAAAAAGTTATCCCAAATTAACCCCAGGATTCGTCATCATTAATCAAATCAAGCTAGCGGGCTGTGCATTTGTAAAACATATCAGCAGTAGATGAGGCTGAGGACAGAGCAGATTAAAATATTTCTTTAGCTGTCTTTTCTCCTTCTTGTTAGTTCACTGTCTGCACCACGGCCTCTCTGCTGACTCTGCTCCTTGTGTCCGTGTGTGTTAATGTGGAAGAGCTGCAGCGGCACAGCGGAGGGAGAGCTGCTGCGCGATAATAAATCACATCAAAATGTTAAAAGAACTGTTAATGGCAGAGCTTTTGCCAGATTTTTATGTGGTAAACAAAGCTAAACCATTAAAGTACACAGAGACAGCTTTGGTTTGTGCTCGTTTGTAACCACTCTACATTGCACACATTGAAGAGAGGGAGGAGCTGAACAAAAAGACTGATGTATCTTCTATCATATGGACATGGTCCAGGTTTTAAAAGTCAGACAGTGACAGACAGACGACAGTGATTATAAATGGTAGTAACACTTGAGAAAAAGTTGTTTTTTTAAAATTATTATTCCAGTTTTGCACATTAAATGTTCTTAAAGTACCTCTGTAATGTATGTAAAATATGTCCTAGTTATACACTTCATAGCACTGTAATAGCTGCCATGCAGTTACCATACTAGAGCTTTACCCCCTTGGAAGCATTTATATTGAAATTTCACTACTTCAAATTATACCATGATATAAATTTTAGACCATACCGCCCAGCCCTACACTGGTGTACAGTATGTTGAAGTGTTTTTTTTTTTTTTCCTGACAAGCTTGGTTTTAATTACTTATTTGATGCTATAAAAGCAGGTCTCTCGTCATGATTGACTGTCAGCTGGGTGGGACCTCGATATCACGGCTCTAACCCTGCTCATTACTGCACAGACTCTGGCTCCAAATGACATTATCTACACAAGATGGCATCACTCATATCCGAGATATATGGCTTCAACTTCATGCAGTGGGAGGAATTGGAGATGCGTCGTCCATCTTCATACAGTCTATGGTTTTTATAAGGACCGTGATGTGTTACATTTCCAATTGCAAATTTTAGATTTTCATTTTCATCTAATATCTATCTGTTGTTGTTATAAAACACTGTCAACTCTGTTTTTTTGTTTTAGTAAAGCCAGCGCAGAATAATATGCAGATCACACACATGGACACCACCTGACATGTCACAGTTGCAGACCATGCTGAGACTGAAACTTTAACTTTTCATAGGGTGACTGAATAAAGACAAGATTCAGGGTGTCCTGGTAGCCTTGTGGTTCGGATAATTACCATATAACAGCAATGGTTCAATTCCAGCCATGGACTGTGGCGTCATATGCCTCTTTCTCCCTATACGTCCTGTCTGTGTCTTCACTGTGAAAGTGGCAAAAAGGTTACACTGCTTTTTACAACCTCTGTTCAGCCTACAGATTACTGGAAGGTCTGGTCTGTGGTTTAATGTTTGTGTGTAAGACATATAGCTCAATATGTTGAGATAGCTTTTGCACAACTTCAGCGAGATGCTGGAAAACAGTTTTTCCCTTGTTGAAAGAAAGGTCAGCACATTCTGACAAACACCGGAGGGAAAAAAAAGCTGCTGTTAGAACTTAGAGACGGATTGTAGATAAAATGCTTTTACTTGTTTCCAAGTCATGGTGTGGACAAAAACACTGAATAAATAGTATTAATGATGAGATATCAGATCCTCCATTAGAACTTCTAATTGGTTTTCCTCTCGCCTCCCGGCACTTCTCTGGCTAAATGTTCATACAGTGCTGATGTTGTACACTGCGCAGGGTGACAGACATCCGATCACAACATACTTTGAGACAAGAGCAGGAAATGTACAGCAACTTGAGAAACCACCTGAATCATATTTGACCAAATAAGTTAAAGGTGGGCTGACTGTAGTCCTCCAGATGGTGTGCATTCTAAATTTATAATCTTACTTAGAGGCCCCAATATTGCATAAATTGGTCTCAATTTAATGCAACATCTGTCTGTGATTTTACTGTCACCATAAAACTGACATGACAAGTCACACTGCTTTATGGCCATTTTATGCGTTATCATCGTATAATAATGCGACCTACCTTTATCAATGTCAAATTTGGCCTTTTCTCTCCCATCCTCCACTATTCTTCCAGGAAGACATAATCTGAAATTAAAATACACAGACTCAGATGGTTACAGTCACTAACAGCAAAGACAACCCCCACCCCACATTTTTCTGCTGCTATTGAGACTAATACCATGGCCATAAAATAAAATAAATTTATCGCTGCAAATTCAATTATACCCCATTTACACCTGGTATAAAAATAGAATCTCAATCCAGATAAAGAAAAACTCATGTTAATGTAAGATGTAAATGTGTCGTGATCAGAATCAATCGCATCACATCTGGAGGTAGTCTCGCGTGCATTGTGGCCCTATTTTAGGTAGGTGTAGACGATCTGTACAATGTGCTGGCATCTGTACACAACATGACACTGATACAGTTACAATAAAGAAGGCTGAAAGAAACACACATTTAATTACTAATTATACGTCTATTCTGTGCCATGAAAGCACAAAAAGATGCGTTATTGAACAGAACTGGGCAAAACATGAAAGCAATACTGGTAGGAGATTAATGATATACAGTAAAAAATAAGCCTGTGTGCGACAGTGTGTGCTGCATTCGTCTGTGCAGTTGATCTGCTGTTAACAAAGCATAATTTATGTAGTCACAGAGTAGCCTACACACTGGTATTGCAGCACACCAGGACAAACTGACACAATATTTTTTATACAAAGAAAGCAATAACTTAATGTCTTACATTTGCCAAATTTACAAGAGGGAGAGAAAAATTAAAAATATGCCATAGCATTTCATAATGTTTAGAAAGTTTCCCCAAACTCAAGAACTCACAAAACTCTGTGATTTTGAAGGGAAGTCTGGGGCTGATTTGAGGCCTCCTAAAATTATTCACATGCGAGTTTTGGTCTGGTTGACAGAGATCCAACCTCAACGAGAATAACAAGAATGCATTAAAAATAGCAGGTGTAAACAAAAAGGCAAGATCGGGTCATTCATTATCTGGATAATATGTCTGGATGCAGATCCTGTTTTAATACCAGGTGTAAATGGGGTGTTAGATGGATCATGCTACTTAATAAGCGGATGGATTAACTGCTTTGATTGCATCCATATATTTCAGTTTGCTTGCATCCGTTTGTGTGTATTGGTTAACTCACCTGAGAAAGTAGGGCTTGGCATAGAACTTGAAATCTGTTCCATCAATGTAAAGGTCAAACTCTGATGTTCTGGTGTAGGGCACACGGATGTTGAGGATCAGGTACTCAGGGTCTTGGCTCAGGTCGAAGGCAGGAGTAATCATTATGAATGCTGATGTAACACAGACCTGCAGCATCAATGACAATAAGGATCTTAGCCCCAGTTATAATATATAGGATTGCATCCCACAGCAGTGTCTGCCTGGATGGTAGAATCAATGACTGCCCAGCTGACTATAGCATGCCACCTTGTGGTTGATTCAATTAAATGTTGTTTTAGTTGCTCATCTCTCCACAGGCAGCAGCCCACGTGTGTCACAGTGATAGTGAGAAGTGTAAACAAAGCTTGTGTACAATATAACGACTCCTTTCCTACTGCATCAAGCTTCAGAATGTGTCTTTACTTTGTCTTAACATTACCTTGTACCCTGTTCTATCCATTCTCTCTTATTTAGAGCCCATCATACCAAACTGCTTTTAAAAATCTTGACATTTAAGAAGTTCTTACTTATGGACAGACGTATGTATGTTTCGAAACATTGCTTAACTGGTTTTACCAAACTATAATGAAATATAATAATGCTAGGTATAACCCCAATCTACCAAGAAGCATTATAAAATATATTTGCTAACATTAACTTATAATCTATTTCAGCTAAGGAAGTTAAGGACTTACCATGCATAAAATTCTTCCAAATTTGGGTTATGTTAATGCTTTGTTGACCTACATACATTCCGAATTCAACCATAGACTCTAAAAATCAAAATACAGTAAGTGGACATTTACGGGGAGACCATATTTGTCTATGAGCTGTATGTTAAACCGAATTGACAGGTTTTCAAAGGAGGTTTCGTTTTATCGTTAGCTTGCTACTAGCCTGTAAAGTAAGCTAACACATGATTGGTCTCCTCGTGTTTCGGCTAGCAGCAGTGCTAGCTGACGGCTCTCCTACCGCTGCTTAACAGTACTTTTATTCCAAAGCATGCGGTGGAAATTGACTGTTTAAGTCACTTAAGTGAAAGTCACTAAACGCAGCACATTTAGGATACAGTATACACACTCACCAGAAACACACCGAGTTATCCCAACAAGCTTCACTGGCAGCTCTCACATGTAGCGTCCATGTTTTACCGTAACACAAAGTGTAAACTCGCATTAAAAAATGTTTTCACCAAACAAATCAGTTTTTTCACAAGACAGGTTTGTTCATGGACAGTACAGACATGTTAAGATGTGTCATTATAGCAATAATAAATGTTTTCATATTGTTTACTAGAGCTAAATTGGCATGCATTTGGCCCCAGACTGAGGTCCAGGGACTCACACAGGTCCTTGAGGAGGTGTCAGGTAGACAAATAAAAAAGGATTATTAGTTAAGTTTTCTTGCCTTCACGAGTAAATGCATGATTTTAAAATACTGGGGAAAAAAACAATGATTTTCAATTATGTAGCAGTAAATATCACTGTATTTAGGGGACACAGGGGCAAATAAGGGACAATTGTTACACTCAATTATTCCAATCAAGAAACAAACTAGTGTGATGACACTTACTCTGCGCATGCTCAGTGGGATTTTCTCTCCTCATGTCGTCATTTAATTTCACCTCAGGAGAGGTTTTAAAAAAAAAAAAGATTTTGAGGTTAGTTACTTTTGGGATGTAGGCTACTTTTTTTCCTTCTGACTAAATTTTAGATGACTGTGGATATTGGTTAAAAAAAATTATAGTATGCCACAAAAGTGAGTATACCCCTCATGTTTCAGCAACCATTTTATTAAATCTTCTCAAGGGACAATACTATAGAAAGGAAACTTGGATATATTTTAGAGTAGTCAGTGTACAGCTTGTATAGCAGTATAGATTTTCTATCCGCTGAAAATTACTCAACACAGCCATTATTGTCTAAATAGCTGGCAACACAAGTGAGTGCACCCCTAGTGATAACTGTACATGTCGTTCAAACATGCAAAGCCACCTGTCCTGTTCATCATGTTCATGTTTTTGTCTGCTTGACTGGACCATACAAATTTGTGTGTCATGGATTAGAGTTGTTACATTTGGTGCACAAGAAAGCCCGCAAACAGTTTGCTTAAGACAAGCAGCCCAAGAGCATGAATGACTGGAACCATGTCCTGTAGTCTGATGAGACTAAGATAAACTTGTTAGGCTCAGATGGTGTCCAGCATGTGTGGCGGGGCCCTGGTGAGGAGCACCAAGATAATTGTGTCTTGCCTACAGTCAAGCATGGTGGTGGTATAGCGTCATGGTCTGGGGCTGCATGAATGCTGCTGGCACTGGGGAGCTGCAGTTCATTGAAGGAAACATGAATTCCAACATGTACTGTGACACTCTGAAGCAGAGCATGATCCCCTCCCTTCGGAAACTGGGCCGCATGGCAGTTTTCCAACATGATAATGACCCCAAACACACCTCCAAGATGAAAACTGTCTTGCTGCTGAGGAAGCTCAAGGTGAAGGTGATGGAGTGGCGAAGTATGTCTCCAGACCTGAACCCAATTGAGCACCTGTGGGGGCATCCTCAAGCAGAAGGTGGAGGAGGAGGTGTCTAACATCCACCAGCTCCGTGATGTCATCATGGAGGAGTGGGAGAGGATTCCAGTAACAACCTGTGCAGCTCTGGTGAACTCCATGCCCAAGAGGATTAAGGCAGTGCTAGATAACAATGGTGCTCACACAAAGTATTGACACTTTGGGCCTAATATGAGACTAAGACCTAATATGAGCTTATAAAATCTAAAGAATTAAAATACCAAGCCATCCACGTAGTTAAAATGAGCTACACTGCCATTATCTACAACATTAAAATTATGCTCACCCAGTGATGTCTCAGTAATATTTCTGATAATACTGCCACAGGCCATTCTGCTGCATAATGAGCACTTTTAGTTTAGATACTTTAGTTAAGTTTGGCCTAAAGCGTCAGCAGTCCCTAAATAAAAGCCCCTGTGTGAAGTTGCAGTTATTCCTAATTGGAAATACAGTTTATACAAGGGCAAAACTTTTTTTTTTGTGAAATAAAGAAGAAATAGCCTCAACATTCTCTTTGAAAAGACAAGAAAGGGGCCATTATAATGCCTTCAAAGTGAGTATTTATCGCCTCAAGTTTTAAGTAGGCTCTGCAGAAAGAAATTATACAGCAGCTCTACAACTCTGACCAGCAAAGGTGGTGGAATCAAGAACCCAGGGGCCAGTCATTTCATCATTTGTCTAAATGTGGTATTTTTTTTTAAACTTCAAGTAAAGCATGTCCCTCACCACTCACTATCAGATGGGTGGTTTGCTGAGTAGAAATAATTGCAGGTCTTTATGTACCTCTCTCAACTGAGTCTAGAGGACTACAGTAGATATTATGTGAGTGTGTGTGAGTCCATATTGTTGGGTAGCAATTAGGATGAACAAATTACTACTGTCAAAGATGAATAAGACTATGGATGGATTACTGAAAAGGCCTACTGGGCACAGGACCAGGCAGCCTCAAGGTGTTTGAAGTGACTGTTTCTTTCATTGTGAAAGTCAATCATGCAACTAGATAGAGACACAAAATGGCCACAAAGAGATGGGAAATGACTGAAAGGAGACAAACAACAACAGAAACACAAAAGTAACACAAGTAGCTGCAAAATGACCAAAAAGAGACACAAAATGACTACAAAAACACACTGATGGTCCACAGAGACATAAAAGTACCATAAATAGACACAAAATGACCACAAAGAGACACAAAGAGACTACAAAGAGATATAAAAGGACTATAGAGACACGGAAGTATCACGGAGATGCAAAATAAACAAAAAGAGAGACAAAATGACCACAGAGAGATACAAGATGACTACAGAGACACAATATGACCACAAAGAGGCACAAAATGACAGAGACACAAAAGTACCACAAAGAGACACAACATGACCACAACTGGACACAAAATTACTACAAAGAGACACAAGTTGAATACAGAGACACAAAAATATCACAAAGAGATACAAAATGAACACAAAGAGCCACAAGATGACTGCAGCGACATGAAGTGACTACAAAGAAGCACAAATGAACCACAAAGAGAGAAAACAGGACTACAGAGACACAAAAGTACCAAAATGACACAAAATGACCACAAAGAGACACAAAATGACTACAGACACACAAAAGCACCACAAAGAGACACAAAATACTACAAAGAGGCACTAAATGACTGCAGAGAGACACCAAATGGCCACAGAGACACAAAAGGACTACAGAGACACAAAAGTATCACAATGAGATACTAAATGAGCTCAAAGAGACCTGAAATGACTACAAAGAGACACATTGGGACCACAGAGACACAAAATGACTACAGAGACACAAAAGTACCACAAAGAGACAAAAAATGACTATAAAGACCACAAAGAGACACAGAAAGACTACAAAGACACAAAAGTACCTCAAAGGGATACAGATTGACCACAAATAGACACAAAACAACTAAAAAGGGACTCAAAACGACAGAGACACTGTGTCTCTTACAGCCTGGGTGTGCTTTTTAAAGGAAGGGTGGGGACCTTTTACATGTGTGTGTGCCCAGGAGTCCATTGTTTCATAATCCGTCCATTAATATGAAATGCTAATTATTTCCTTATAAATGAAAACTTATTTTTATTGCAGGCTATTTCTTACAAAACTTACCATGGCAACGTTTCAGTCATTTTTACACAACAACATTAACATCACAACACAAGCTGAGTAAAACTGTTCAATAAAAAACATACACTAATACCTCTCTTATTACAGCCACTCTCACCAGGTTACTACAGTATAATAGCGCGGTAATACTGCCATCATTACGGTAATGGTATAGAAGCCACGCCCCCGCTGTGTAATCCTCCATGGACGGTGAGAAGCTCCTCTCCGCTCTCCATCATCATCTGCAGAAAAATGCGAGCGGGGAGCGGTAACAAAATGTCAACTGTGGCCGCTCTCAGCCGTCAGCCGCAGACATGAGCGGAGCCCCGTCTGCCTCTGCCAGCCGCAACAAGTCGCTCTCACCATGCGGATCCACGGCAAAGTAGTTGTGATCGCCGTGTGTTTCGGAGTTTTCCTACTTTTGTACTTTTTGGGGGGCAACGCCGCGGACGATCCGCTGTTGAAAGAAGTTGTGGAGGAGGAGGAGGAGGAGAGCAGCAACTCTTCCCCGTCGCCCTCGCAGCTCGGACGCGATGTTGCAGTTGCAAAGTTTGCGAAGAAGAAGAAGCCCTCCGGCGCGGTCGGCGTGCGGGAATTGGAGCCCCTCAAGAGACGAAAAGAGGGGAAAACGATCAACAGAGGGGCCGGCGTGAATGCAAAGAGGTGAGTTTGTTTCTTTCTCATCTGCTCTGTCGATACATTTGCATTTCCCTTTCCTGCACGCCTCTTTTCTATTTTGCATCACCAACTACTTGGTGTTGCAGAATCTCATCTTTCCTGTCGTGTCGAAAGTTAAAGAGTGAGCGTTTAATCATGCTTTGAAGCAGACGTGCTCCCTCCATCAAACAGCCTACATTGTGCTCAAGGACGCTGGCTCCACAATAGCTTGTCTGTCAAGGGACATTTCAACATGCATATGGGCATCTGCTTAGCTGGATTTTATGTCCATTATGTTTTTTTGTTTTTTTTTAACTCATCCATTGGATTGTGGATCACGCTGTTGCAATCAGTGGCTGCTCAGATATCTGGCTGAAATGTGAGTAGGGAGCATGACTAATGTGATTATGTGGAAATGTTGGCAGGATTTTGCAGAGAGGACGTCAAACAACAGCACAACACAATGATAAATCATCACCTGACCTCTAAATCTGAATCATTTGACCCCAGGGCTTTTTATTCAAACCCCTGCCGCTTTTAAAGGATTAAAGGTCACCTTGAAAGACATAAATTGCAATTAATAAGGAATGCAAATGAACACCGAATGGTTTGGGGTTGCCTGATAAATGGATGCACTTCAACTAGGGCTGCAACTAACCACTATTTTCATCATCGATTAATCTGCTGATCATGTTTGCGATTGAATCGATTAATTGTTTAATCATATGTGAAATGTCAAAATCAATTAATCATCAGTTTCCCAGAGCCCGTCTTAATTGACGTCTTAATTCGTCCCTTGGCTCCTCTGATTCAATTCAGTTCTGATGTAGAGGGCTATAATGCGCTTTTAAAGCGATTATCGATACATCTTGATGTATCACAATTTTAAAGGGACATGCATATTTTTCCCCCGGCCCGTAGCTATTAATCCATCTACATTTTTTTTGGGTGTAAGTTGCAGAGTTTTGGAGATATCGCCCATAGAGATGTCTGCCTTCTCTCCAATATCATGGGAACGGATGGCACTCAACTTGTGTTGCACCAAAAAGAAAAAAACCCTGATATCTGTTTCCAAAAATCATGACCCAGTTACTCAAGATAATCCACAGATTTTGTTGTGAGGAGTCTCATGTAGGAACTACTTTTTCTCTGCAGTAGAATCTACTGGAACTACTTTTTTTTCTATTAAAAAGAAAGTAGTTCCTGCATGAAACCGCTCACAACAAGGTGTCAGAGTGCCATTTAGTCCCATTATATTGGAGAGTAGCAAAATCCAGATGGATAAATAGCACTGCAGGCCAGGGGAAAAATTAGTATTTTTGATTTTGTCCCTTTAAGCTTTTGAACCAGGGCCTGCTGGCTAGCCTGTAACAGTTACTCACACTCAGCCATCTTCACCAAAACCCAAGAGGCAGCCTAGTTTATAGTCCATTATGTTTCATTGTCAGCAGTAAGGAACGTACATCCCATCTTAAAAAATTGTTACCGGCAATCAAAAGGAGAATTGGCTTTTAAAATTCTTAATACTGACTTTTCTGCTCTTGCTTTTTCTAATCTTTCAAGAGAGAATCACGATCTAAGAATTGGTTATTTCATTTACTATCATAAATTGTTTAGTCTATAAAATGTCAGAAAGTTGTGGAAAAATGGTCATCAGAATCTCCCACAGCCCAAAGTTTGGTCTTCAGTTTGCTTCTTTTGTCCAACCAACAGAACAAAACCCAAACACTCATCATTTTATCATCATACATGTCAAAGAAAAGCAGAAAATCCTGACATTAAGACACTCGAAGCAGCAAATGTTTGACAATTTTGCTTTAAAAAATGACAGAAGCAATTAATTGATCATCACAATACTTGGCACCTAATTTTCTTTCCATCTACTGCTTGATTGATCGACCAGTCGTTGCAGCTCTGACTGCAGCAGCGGTGAGATATTCTTGGAAATGGCAGAAAACGGAAACCCATCCTGTTGACCCTTCCCTTGTCAAAGTCTGCCAAATCAATCCACGTGGGAGTGAAAGGCTTGTCAGGTGTGATTTGCCTCTCTGGGTGGATAAAGAGAAGCTGCACCCTGGCAGATGATCTGATTAAGTCACCTCTCAGATTTAGACAAAAGGCGGAGTTTGTCAGCTGCTATTTCTATTCAAGGATGGGAGCATTTTTATTGTGTCTTCCAGCTTTCTAATTTCAGCCTAGCACATCCCTCTCGTTTCCTCCTGGGTTTGAATGCCAGCGATGCCATAATGGCCCACGACGTGGCTGCGGAAAGATACCCGCTCCGCCGGCACGGCAGGCAGTAATATGTATTCTACTCCAAAGCCAGACTGGAGGTTTGGGACGCTGTTCGGTAGATAAAAGCCATCAAGGCGTTACATTGAGAAAGGACCTTTGCGTCCTCCCAGAAACCACACTCCTCCATGTGTGCTCAGCGCTGATAAGGGAGATGGGGTGGAAGGGGTCACCGGTGGCCGTAAAAAAAACACTAACAGGTTTGGAAAACGCTCAAGACTGACTGCTGCGATTAGGGGGGGGAAACACACTGAGAGTCTGGCCAAAGCCTCCAAAAACTTTCTTCTATTTAATTGCATGAGCTAATCGGGTGGATGTTCGGTTGGGAGGATGAAAGCCAGAGGAATCTGAACAAATGGTGTGGTTTTCAAGTAAGCCTTGGCTGTTAATGTGGTTCATAGGGATAACAAGGATACTTGTACACACAGAGGCCTAAATAATTGATTTTGGGGCAGAAAATCCATTGTCGCGTCTGTGATTGTGGTTCACTTAAACATCAAACAGATATTTTATTATGTAGGCGTGTGTATCTTCACACGAGCTGCCTGTTCAGGTCTGTTTTTTTTAATATCTGCTGTTCAACACTCCATTAATCTGTAAATCTCAGCCGTGGACAGATTTCCTGTGCAGCATGCCTAATAGACAAACATCCCTGTTTTTTTCTAATCATATCATTTCCTCTTGACACATCACACTACTTCCTGTGGCCAAAAATAGAGAGAAGAGCTCCAGCTGCCCCCCCCCAAGCCAGACACCATAGTCTCACACATACCGTAGGCAGTTGGGGGAGAAAATGCAGACACCAGTTTGAGACCAACATCAACAACAATTTTGATAATAGAAAGAGAAAAGGGTTTTGGGCTAGGGTTGTTCCGATACTGATACCAATATCGGAAATGCCTCCAATAGTGCATGAAATTCAGATATCGGTATTAACGTGTGCTTGAGTTTATGCACCGATGCGATAACCTTGCGAGGCAGCTGGATTTGAGAGCTCAATTGATCACATGAGAATCCATCTTGCCAGGCTCCAAGTTATCCGTTTGTGCCTGCACCAGAGGTGGTGAGAGCCAATCAGCGTCCGCGGAAAGACTACTGGTAGCTACGGGCGTGGCTAAGGTGTGCCGACAACGAAAAGCGACTTGTCTCAAACATCTGATTGGCATCCTGAAAAGGTTAGCGTAGATACTAGGATAACATCAGTTATATCAGAACTGGACAGTATTTCTTCATTTAAAGAAAGAGCAAAAATGGCACTGATAGCTTTTATTGGTGTCAGTCTTTTAGCTGGCTTCGGTTTGGGTGAGTTGATCTGATTGGTTAGCCTGTGTTAGACATGACAGATGTTTCATCCAATCACCTGCCAAGTGTTTTTTTCTTTAAGGGAACCTGCCCTTTTCCAAACGGTTTCTAAGGATGACTTCCCAGATGATTCTGTGTGACAAACATCTGGTGTGTCAGGTTACTGATCCGATACCAGAGAGGCTGATCTATTAACCCCGAAACTAATGCTGCGTTCCATTTGTACTGGGAAGTCGGGATTTCCGAGTTCCCAGTGGGAAATTTCAACTGGAACGCCCCCTGAAGTCGGAATTCCGAGTCGGAAAGTCAGAGAATTCTCACCACCCCCGAGTTGAAAATCAAAGATGGCTGCCCCCTGTGTAAACAGTAGAAGCTCCTGTAATATTCCGTTTATTAGCACTTCTGACTAGTGTTTGTCATGGTAAATCACCCATTTACATAGTATTGTTAGACGTATAAGCTGCTATAGTATTATTTACATTTTTCATGTGGTATGTGCAAATTACAACTCAGGGCGTGTTAACAATGACTTATATTCGGACAAGGCAAGTGCCAGAATAGCTTTTTTAGACGTTACCATCTTTTTTTCCAACTACTTCTTCCCGTTTAATGGCGGCTGATAACTCGGCTGTGACATCATTTCCAGCTCCGACTTCCGAGGTAAATGGAACGCAGCATGAATCCTGCTACTTCTCAGCAGAGTCTTTTTTTTTTTACCAGGATGGTTAAGTAATTTATTCTCTCTATGTGTGTGTTTATGCTTTACAAAGGTCTTTAACCTGTGCCAGACCATACAACAATTATATTTATACAGGGTTAGAATCAGCGTCGGGAAGGAAAAAATGGTCTTGGAATATCCCTTTTTTGGA
>JAJHUR010085106.1:0-22128 GCA_027495735.1 Lutjanus campechanus | reverse complement strand
TAAAGCAAAAAAGTTGTCTTTTTTCCATTTTAAATACTGCAAGCTCTGAACAACATTTGGAAATCACAGATGAACAACACACACTCATAGACACGCACGCACACTCTTATGAAAACATCTGATAATAAGCACAAGTGTGGAGTCATCTTGGCGCCGGGCCTTATTCCATCTAATTGAAACTTTTCCGTTGCAGTCCCTCCTTCAGCTGTGTGTGTGCAGAGATCGAGGTCATTGTGTGATGACGACCAAATGTTAATCTGGGGAGTCAAGATGGTGCATGTTGCAACGTGCACAACTCTTTTCTAATTAAGAAAATACTCAGAAAATTGACAAGAACACGTTCAAGACTAATTAGACTTAATTACTTTTTACAGCTATCATCTCACACCTCAACTATTCTTTTAGAATTATTGACATATAGTTTCTCCATCTCCACTCAGAAAAGTGTACTGCCCACTGTCATGGAGGCTTTTGTCTACTTGTTATCACAAAGAAACACTGTTCATCTATTTAGAAAGCAAATTTCAATATAATACAAGGCAACACAGAACACACATTTTAACTTTCTTGAAGGTAGTATTTATTATTTAACTGCTGTTAACTGTTGTATTAATCTAGATTGAATAACAATGACTATTCAGTCATTGTAAAAAAAATTGGATTCTCCCCCCAACACTGCACAAGTCTACAGCAGATCATGACTGTATCAGCTTTGCAGAACTCTGAATCCACCCACTCCACTGCTTTGACTGATGGAAACGGAGTGTAATGAATTGACAGCTCTGTCTGATATCAGACCATATCAGCTGCTTTAACCCCATCTGCCCAAGAACAGTGCAACAGGGTGATGCTATATGCAGATATTTTCATTTCATGCAGCACAAACAAGGACTGTAAATGGCTACACCAGCAGTTCCCAAACTTTGTTCTGGCATGCCCCCTTTCAGAGGCCAAAAAAAGTTTTGTCCCCCTACTACCAATAATTGGTAATGGTTTACCCCAATACTTAAACTAACAATACTAATACTAATCGATCTTTAGGAATTATACAGTAGTTTATCATCAAACTGGAAATCATTTTATCCCTATTAGCAACATTGCTCAGTTCTTTAAGGAAAGCTTTGACATGTACATGTGTATCATAATTTGAATGCCAAACATGTTACAAACTGTTTGTTGTCAAATGCAGAAATCAAAGCAGTTATAAAGTCAACCATGCTAAAGCTGAACTACCATACTGTAAAAACAAACAAACAAAAAAAAAAACATATACAATTATACTCACTGATAATAATAATAACGATAATTATTATTCTGTAATATTATTATTTATCCCAGCTATTTTGAAAATCATAAGTTCATCAATCAAAATGGGGCATGATGCTTGAAAGATGAGGGCATTTACCAAGCAGGGAGAGTCTAGCAAAACTGACTTGCATTATGGGAGGTTTAGGATCCAGGATTTTAGGATCTTGACCCAGTAAAAATAAGATATCTTGGCCTCTGTGTCATCAATTTTGGCCTTAAAAAAAAAAAGAAACAAGAAATCTGTCATTCCCATATCCTCTAACTTCATGGAAGTGAAATACTAAATTGCTTGAGTACTCTCTAACATCATTAGGCATCATTACAAATGTTTAACTGCCTTGGATGCTAAGCTTTGGTCAAATAACTTATTTTAAATTATGGTTATCTTTAAATGACCAACATTAAAAAGGCCTGTTGAGGTAACTGAGTTTCAATTTTACAATACAAATCAAGTCTTATAAAATGGAGCAATAAACACCTTCAAAAGAGAATCAGATCCTTCATCTTATAATCCTATGTTTTAGTCTGGCCTCTTTACCCCATGTGCCTCCCTGAAAACACTGAGCAATGTCTTGCCACTTGATTTAAACATGCTTTATTTACCCTTGTTGACACAGCTTTACTATACAAGTGTTGAGCTGGACAAAATGCAAAAAATATTGCAGCTGCAATGTGAGTAATGATTTGATAGTTATGTTTAGAGAGGATGATTTGTAGGCCAGGGCATTTTTATAACACCACAGTACATCATTTATAATGGTATGTTGTGACACATATTACCAGCAGCTCTTGCAGTTTGGATATTGCAGTTGACCATATTGCAATTTTGATATTTGCAGAGGACATGTTCAAAAGCAGTAGGTTACATAATTTCAAAACTTATTTCAAAATACAGCTGTGTTTTCTATCAGTTCACAACTCAGCAAAACAAAAAAGGATTAAAGTCTAAATCATCAAGGCACCACCAGCTCTCTGGTCTCTTTATGTGTTCAGCACTATTTCTGCCATCGCTTCATTGCTCACTGTTCCCCCAAAAGGAGCATATATTTTTGAAAATATTTTTCTATATCCTCCAGTTGTATAAAGTACAATTTGCTTCAGTAAAATGCAGTAAAATGGCTTTAAAACACATGGAGGAAACAACTTGAGCATCCTTTTGGTTAAGAACCATATCAGATTCTGAGAGAGACCTCCTCAAGCCTGACAGAGGATCTCATCTGTTTATGTATATAATCACAAGCTCAAGCCTCATTTGAAGCCAATTGTAACTCACGAACCAAAGTTAATTAGTAACAGTACAGTTTTCAATGGTGTCACTCTCATTTTAAAACTGCACAACCTCTGTTTGGTGCTTTCCAGCTTAAATAAATACCACTTCAAGTTCACAGCTGTTTACAGACAAACACAACTGCAAAATGTTCTGATAAAATAGAAAATAAAAATCTTTTTCTAAACAGACACGGTGTTCTGAAAACTTCCTGCGCAGTTAAATACAGTCAGCACTTACCCGCAGTTGACATTTTCCTCCTTAATTCAGCGCGTTGTGGCGACGTCGGTTAACTTTAACGTCCTTCTTTACCGGAATTTAACGGTTCATCATTTTAATAAAAAGAAAGATACTAAACCGCTCGCGAGCTGTCCCGTGCTGGCGCTCCTGTCAGCTGTCAGGTGGTGATGAGCGCGCGCTCACGTTGCCATGCTATCTGCGTCCAATCCGAGACTCGCACGCGCCTGTCCGGACTGCCAGAGTGACCTTGTCATACCAAGGTCTGATTAATCGATGTTAAATCACAGTTAAAATGTGTAAGACACGTGGATTATTGATCCCGGATCACTTTGTTTTTAAAAAAAACTAAAACAAACCTATTTTAGGATTCTCACATATTGCATCAAAATTGCCACACGAATATATCAAATATTAAATGGCTCCTACACCAAGTAGTATTTTTATTTAAAGGTCTAATAATAGACCTTTTGGCAGCCATATTGATATGACATAATGGGGTAAACACAGGTGTTATCAATGATACTAATCAAGGTCTTGTTCCATTTAGTATAGCAAATCTTTCCAGTGAGCCAACAGCCACAAAAGAGGCACCCTGTTTGACCTGAATGGTACTGAGCCTTAATTAGTATCACTGGTAACACTTGTGTTTACCTACTGTTACATGTCAAAATGGCTGCTGTGAAAGAGGTCTACTATTTTATTTATCTAGTTTATTGCCTTATAGCTTACTTTCCCTTTACAGGCTAATACTTAAAAAATCAAACTCTTATTTGCTGTCTATTCATGTTTAAATCTGACTCACTAAATTGTAATGTGATATTACTGTGACATCAATGATATATTAAAAAAAAGGCTGAATCTCACAGTTTAAAACTGTTCCAAAGAAAAACGATATATTTTTGTTGTATTGATAAATATGAAGAATGTAACAATAGGCTGTACTGAATATCTGAATAAAAAATGCCTCAATACTGCACCAGCCTGTGACAATATCCACAATGATATTAAATGATACATTACATGATATTTTGCAGTTGTATACATAATTCAAGCTTCATTGCCAAAGACTTTTTTTTTTGCAAATGCCTAGGTCAGGACAGGCTACTTTTATTTTACTATATCAAAGACAGAAAGCAGAAGCACTTTGAGTTAAAAGGAAAAACATATTTTATAGGAAGATTAATTGCTGTACAAACCAAATTTATTATTTAATAAAGGACATTTCTTCAAGTTGTCATTTTTCTTTCTTTTCTTTTTTACACTGTGGCATATATGTATTGTGAACATTTTATTGTGGTATCATTATACCTTCAGTTTTTGATATTGTTACATTCCTTATAAATTCTGATGTAAATATTTATTTCACTGAGGAGTATTGAAGGTCTTTCTCGTTGCATGAGTGTTTTTGTTTGGGAGAGAGACATCTGAACCTTACACAACATTTGGCAGTAGGCTACTATTATTTATTATGGTCGTTGAATTTGAAATTTTTAATTTGAAGCCCAGACAGAAAGATAGAGAGAGAAAGCGAGACAGAGACAAAGTGACCAGTGACTATAGTCAGATTACAGAGTCACTGTGTGTGTGTAGGGGGGGGGGGGCAGAAGAGAGAAAGCGACAGTGTGTGTGTTTACTAATACTTAATCTGATTTAATCTCAGCCCAGTCGCCCAAGAAGTGACCTATGATGTCATGAGCTCTGTCATTCTATGGAAATGAGGATCAGATTGAAGACGTAATGCAGCAGCCACAACAACAAGCTGCATCCAACTTAAACATTTGGAAATCAAAACACAGTGCATATACTCTATAAAAAGCTTATTGAAACTGTCACCAGAAATCTATGTAGTGAATAAACTTAATCTGTGCTCATGACATGACAATAAACGCGATCAATGTTGCATAGATTACATTTTCAACTGGGCACACTCTGTATTTTAAATTGCATAAGTGTTTGCATAAAAACACTAATTGTAATTGATCCATGGAAAACTGCGCGGGTGGAGGGGGCAGAGCCAGAGAAACTGACGGGGGGGGAGGGCATGATGATGTCACACTTTGTGACGATCGGATGGACATGAGGTTTAGGAAAACTAGAGACATAAAAGAGGAAAAAATATACTTAATCACTCCATGATCCCTTCTGCTTAAGCCATATTTGAAACAAACAAGTATCGGCAAAAGCTTCACTGGTTTGTTTTTGTTGACTAGGTTGGCTGTTGGGATAATGCACAAAGAGAGAGCAAGTCCGAATGTGGCAGAAAAGTAATTGCAAATTGACTCAGAGATGTTTCTCTGAAATTGAAAGACTCACCTGGGGCTGTATTACAGACACTTTAAAAAAGAAAAAATCTTAACTCTTAAGTATACAGAAACAAGTCCAAACTACAAGGGTGCGCTCAGTAGAGTGCAGATTCCTGCCAGGCAACAGATGGTGAAGCACCTGCTGCAATGCCACCACAGCTGCCAGATGCAACCAGCTGATATTTGCAAAGTTCCACCAACTTTAACATTGTCTCCACATACGTCGTTGTCCCTAGCTGAAACAAGGTTTAAAACTTGAAACCACTGTTCGTCAATTGCGGCACCTTGTGACCAGTCAAGTGAGAAGTCAGCTGTCAATGGTTGCATAAAAAAGAACAGTCAGAAAATAGAATTACTTATAAAGAACTAACTTATAAATAAGTATTAAGTGTATTTTTTGGCAAAATGGAATATACATGTATGAATACTTTTCCAGTGAGAAACATGCTGTTCAGTTATGGCCAAAGGTCACTGTGACCTTAACCTTTAAGCACCAAAATCTAATCAGTTCATTATTGAGTTCAAGTGCTCATTTGTGCTTTGTGATTCAGAATTCTATCTTGTGAACACAATCTCAAACAGAGGCTCTTCAGCGATGGATGTGCACACTAATTGGTCCAGGATTCAAGGTTAGTTGCAGACAAGCTGCAGGTCAGTTGATCAGTCAAGCACACATTTCTTCATCCTATCTTATCTCAGGGTAGTTAATCCTAAATACTGAATCCAATATCTCTTCTCAACTTTTATGTCTGTTATCCAAGCAACCAACACTTCTTTTCTCATCTTGCATAGCTAAACAACGTTGTAACTGCTTTTTTTCCTCATTGAAACATATTAAACATACACATCTGTTGAGAAATCGAAAGATGTTCTTTTAAAGATATTTACAACAATGCTAACTAAAAGAAAGAGAATAAATAAAAGATGAAAGGTAGAGAAAGAGAATAAGCTAACATATCAAACACAGGCTCCATTCTGTCAAAGCAATAAAAGAGCAGCCATACAGATTAAACAAGTTACCATACACTACTGTTAGCTAATACTACTGTTAGCTATTGTTAACGCACTGCTGTCAGCTAGTTAGTAAGTCAGCTACTGCTACAGTCGGAAAAGTGAAAGTTGGGAGAGCTTATCCTCATGTTAGGATGGTTAATTTATGATTTTGGGAAGTCAGAATGCTAACACCTCACCTATATTAAGTCAGACTAGGAACATTTACTTAACAACTGTTTTTCCAAATCAGGTCCTAACCCTAATCACCACAGTTACCAAACAGTGAATATATCATCTGCAAGTCAGGAAGTTTCTGTACTAAGGTTCTGATGATACCTGAATTCTTCTGAAGAGGCAGTTAGACTAGGGTGTTTTTTAAAACATGGTTACTGTGGTTGCCTGGATGGCTAGCAAATGTTAAAAGTTACTTAACCTTATTACCATCTCTGTCCCTCTGCTAATTTCCTGACATCCTTCTACAATAAATTCTCTAATAAATGCAGAAAGAATGTGTTTTAAAAACCCTGATTTGATCGTGGTAAACCATTACAGACATTGCCGCCTAAAATAAACAAAAAGAAATATGTACTTCTGGCATTAAACTTTCCTTTTTACTTGTTTGACTACTAATGAAGCATGAAAGCACCAGCAGTGCTCATTTCTAACTGCTCAACAGTGAGTCAACATTTCCACCATTCAGCCTCAATCATGGGCTGGTGGTATTTACAATGAATCATTTAATGTACAACAGTGATTTGGAAACTTGATATGATCTATCTGTAGCAGGGTGGCAGAGTGAGGAGGGGAATCACCCTGTGTGTGTCCTCACTGAAGCACTGCATAATAATTAGTCCATTATTATTTTTGGATGAGTACGTGGGGATGCAATACTGACTCTGAGCCACTAGTGGGCAGATTGAAACTATTTTTGGCACCCATGAGAAAGTCTGCAGTTAAAGATGAGCAGCCTGTTGCACCACTTGTCTGTTCACACTTAGCCCACTTATAACTTAAATAGACCTTTTTCATGGCAGCCAATGTGACATGAAATAGAAGGGTAAACACAGGCGCCAATGATACTAATTAAGGCTCTATTCCATTCAGTTCACAGAGTCAGGGTGCTGTTATTGGGCATGTTGGCCCACTGGAAAGGCTCTGCTACACCAAATGGAACAGAACCTTAATCAGTATCATTGGTAACACGTGTGTTAACCCTACTATTCAATGTCAATATGACTGCGGAGAAAGACTTTATTGCTGTGTGATTTATGCATTACTATAACATAAGCAGCTGCACCAGGGATATAAGTTACAACATAACTCTTAACAGCTAAATAGTTCCACACACACACCCAGGGTAGGTGTAAATCACAAAATGTCAGAGAATTATATTCACTAATGGTAAAATTATATTTTTTCTGCCACAGAGCAGCATGTTTTTCATTAATTGCAGCCATTTTGCAACGCAGTGATCTAGTAGAGACCTATTTTATTGTTAGGACATTTCAATACTTGCTTATGCCAAACATCAAAAGTATGGCTGAAACTACAAGTAGTATGTATGTCTGTGGTGTCTCATAAAAATAAATGCATAAAATGTGGAAGGATTATTTCAACTGTGAACGTGAATAACATGATGAAGCACTTCATCACAGATGAAGAAAACTTAAGGGTGGAAAAAAAGGCATCAGATAGAGTTCTCTATTGGTATTGGTATCACTTTTAGGGTACTGGTATTGGTACTGGTACTGCTATTTTTAAGAAATATCTAGAACTAGCTGCAACTGACCTGGATGGTGTAAAATGCTCTGCAATGCACTTGAAACTTGTCTGACACAGTTGCAAATCTCTCAACCTTGTGAAACAAGCTTCACACAACAGCCAACCAGTAATGCAGTATTATTTCAACCAGTTTCAACTGATTTTGTCAACTCAACAACAGTTTAACGTTATCACCAAAATTAATAAAATAATATAACTGAAGATGGTCTCTTGGACATTTAGCCTTTTTAGTTTGTGTTTTTTCACCGGCTTATCAATAAGCATTAATGCAACACTGACAGCTCTCTTCCTGATCTCCAGGACAGTCATTATGAAAAGCAAGAAAACAATACATGATGATGAAAAGATGAAAAATACCCATCTAGTAAGTTAATTTTAGTTAAATAAACGTGTTGCAAGAGATTTTGATTATTTTATATAATTTAATTGCTTTGTGTTACTGTCAAGTTGCAAGGAAATTATATGTCATGTCATTTGCAACCTGCAGACCTGTAGAACTTTATCTTTGACTGTTTGGACACTTGCCCTTGTTATGATTTTATATCCAAACTAGTTTATGCCCCCAGTTAATCATGTTGCAACCAATTTTTGTAGTTTATTTAGCTACAAACAAACTAGTAGTTAGAAGTTACCGCTCTAAACTGGTGATTAGCTAATCAGACTGGATGGCTGCAAATTGACCGGGGGCTACACACCTGGTTTGTGAGAGCCTAATTACAAGCCAAGAATGAAAATGAGCAGCTGTGCAGACACTAAAGGAGCACAACTTCACACCTCAGGGTGCTTTTACGACTTGAAAGACGCTAATCAGAGACGACAAGAGAGAAACAATACCTGCTTACATTTGGTTTTACAGAATTTCCCTTCAAGTAAAAGGTTATTTGTGCACCTGGAGTGTGTAACATGTGGACTAGTATTAATGAGAGTTTTCCATGAAGTAAAAGTGTGACTTAAGTCATTTTACAGTCTATTTAATTACTTAGTTTTTTCACCTATTCATAGTACATTATGGGAAAGACATTAGTAAATTGTCCTGCTTGGTAAGCAAGAGTCCATTTCCCAACTGGCTGGTTAGATGCTTGCTGCAATGATAACGTTCCACGTAGGTCTGTGAAAGGCTGATCTGATTTCTGCAGATGGAGCAGCAAACTCAGGCTCTGTGTTCTGTAACAGGTTCCAGATTTTGTCATGGTCACACGAAGTCCAAATCTAATGCTCCGTGATTTCAAGGCTAAGCGCATATTGGTTCAATGTGTGGTGTCTGCCCTCTGCAGACTTACTGCAGGGGCTAACACAGAATGAAGATCCCCTGCACCTCAGAGGGATGAAGTAAACGCAGATCCTCTCATGTCAAGAAAACTGCTGAATCACTTCAAGGACAAAGGGTCACTAGACTTAAAATGACATCCACTGTTATTTTGAGGGTTGCAATTAACGATTATCTTTATGACTGATTCATCTACTAATCACTTTCTTGATGATTAATCAATAAATTTTTCAGTCTGTAGTTTCCAGACTCCAAGGTGACTTCTTAAAATGCCCCATTTGCTCCTACAAACAGCCCCAAAAATTGTGGGAAGTAACTAAGTAGGCTACATTTCCTCAAATACTATGCTAGCACATAGTTTTCATGTACTTGTACTTTACTTGGGTAATTCCATTTTAAGCTGTTATACTATTATATTACTTTGACAGCTTTAGTTACTTAACAATATTAGGGAGTAAAAAAATCCAATATATTATAATATATTGTTTGGTATGTGATAAATGAAGGTGCTGTACCATGATGTGACAACTGTTATCCTTTTTTTGGTTTGTTTTTTACTTTTTTGTTATTCTTTTGTTATTCGTCTGTCATCAGTTTGTTTTCTCCTCAAAATCAGATGAAACGCTTTACAACATGCAGACTATGTTTAAATTTTCCCAGGCAAAATAATTTTAGGCAGTTAAAAAGAAGCATCCTTTGATAATTTTATTTTCATGTTATATTCTGTGGGTATAGCGGTGGAAACACTACAGCTTTGACCACAGGGGCCTCAAAAATCAATATGAAATTTTGAATACAGGACTTTTACTTGCAACATTAGTAGTATTTTTACAGTGTGATATTGCTACATTTACTTAGTAAAATATATAAATACTTCTTTTACCATCACAAAACTAAGAAAACCTGAAAACATTTACACATGGGAAGCTGAAAACTGTGAAATTGCATTTTTTTTAAATAGAGAAAAATAATGAATCAGTTATCAAAATATTTATATCGTTATATATATGATCATTTTAGCTGTACTTTTTCATTTAAACAGTCACATTTTACCTAAATCTTACTCAAAAGACAGATGAAGGCATGTCCACTATGTGTTAAATATACTTTTTACAAAGCAATGTATAAATGAAAGGACAGGAGGGATGACTTGAGGCTAAATGTCAGGGTGTACTGACAGTAAAACTCTCGGCTTGGTCTTCAGAGAACAGGATAAATTTGATGTGTAGGCCTGTAACTGTAAAGACAGACAGGCAGAAAGGGGTAGTGGTGGGTAGGTGGGGGGATCAATAACTCATCACAAGTTGTGAATCAGCCTGCAACCATTTGTCACACACAAGAAAGTGTCCGCCCATTTAATCAAGACTACGAGACCGAGGACGGTCAAACGGCAGGCAATTTGTCAATTTGCTCAGAAATGGGTAAGCTAATTAATGAAATGAATGAAGAGAGCAAGGACAGCCAGGAAAAGGTTAGGGAGCTGATAATGTTTACGTGTTGGCTGTTTGTCAAACTGTGACTACCCACTGATTGGACACGTTACAGCCCCTTCAATTGGCTGCGCTGCATAAATACATGAAGGTATACAGAATAATAAAGGCTGTTTTTTCAAGGGAGCATGAGTGTGATCTCAAGCTCAGTTTTGTTTTGACATGGTCAACCTCTTGTGAACTCTCAGTAGCACAAAGACACCTCGGGGCACGTTTAGCCCCATGATATCCAAACACTGGAGGTGCAGAAACTTCAAAATACAATATGAGGCAGAGTAGGTTTCTATGTTCTATGTGACAAGCACACAATTAGTATAATGAAATATGTCAATATACAATGATAGACTCCAGTGTTATCCACTCACTCTGATAGTCATGTTCAGGTGTTCACTTACTATACTGCAGCAGATGGAGCAACAGACAGCCTGGAGTTTTCTATTTCTTTCTATTAAAAAAAACCCAAAACAATTACAATGTTTTTCACAGCAGCCATACTGACTTGAAATAGCAGAGTAAACATAAGTGTTACTAATGATACTAATTAAGGTTTCTTTCCATTTAGTGTAGCAGAAGCTTTTCAGTGACCCAACACGCACAATAACATCACCTTAACTCTGTTTGACCAGCGTGGAACAGAACCTAAATTACTAACCCCTGTGTTCACCCTACTATTTCATGTCAAAATGGCTGCTGTGAAAAATGGCTATTATGTTATATCTATAGTTTATTATATTATTTTTATATTATTTTATCAACCTTTTATAAGTGCTGTCAGTTCACATTTATTTTCATTCATTATTATTACCTAAAGGGATTTCTTAAAGAATGTTGTAAATGAAAAATACATGCTGTAATTAACTACAACTGAACTGAATCAATTGACTAACAGAAAAACAATCCGCAGCCATTTAAATAACTGATTATTAATAATTTAGGTCATTACAGCTCAGTTCTGCATCAGTTCTCTGTGTTTGAGTTTTTCATTACTCTTTTCTTGAGACAGGGGGTCTCACACACTGTACAGATTGTAAAGCACCCTATTTTTTACATTTTAAACTAAATGAATGAAAAAGAAGACTAATGGATAGTGGATATAATAGTTGCAGTAAATACAGTGAATATGGCCAAACAAACAATTACTGAACACATGTTGGGCTTGATGATATTTTAGCAATCAAATATAGATAACAATTATCCCTTTTTATGACCAAAAAATGTAAAGCGATAAACTCAACTTTAAACAACTTTGAATGCAAACAAAAAAACAAATGCTTTTTGTTTACACAATTAAATACTTGTTATTATTATTATTGTACTAATAATCTTAAAATAACAATACAGTTCATCATGTTGGCCTTTATGAAATCCACATAGCCGAGTCCTTTGTATAGACCTACAATCACCTACAATCAGACCCAGTCCTCATTTCAAAAGCTTCATCCATAGTAACAGCATGAGTAATTTTTATATGCTTTAATCTTCAGACCTTCTAAATTAGCATAATAAAGATTGCTGAAAACTAATTAACAGGGGGAACACGTGCACAGCAGTTCAAAGCACAAGAGCAGAGCCCATAGCTCAGGTAAATGTAATTAGAAATTATATAATGTGTCTGCACAGACTGAGATTGATGTGTTCTGACAAAGACAAATAAACAGCACAGTATGCAGTATGCAGTATGCCCTCCTGACTCCCTTTTTTCCATGTTTGCATGTCAAAGTTGAGCAATATCCGTTTCCAAATGCCTGGTTTCACACTTCATAATCTCTCCTGTTCCTTTTTTTCCCAATTCATTGTAAATATGAGACCAGGACAGAACCTGATATCACATTATTAAAACTTCTTTGCCACCTTGGCACTCATGCCTCCTTCTCCATTTCCATCCACTAAGCTGTTATACCTGTCTGTCTCCTTGTATGAGGGAGCCTGGATGCCTCCATGCCCCCCACCCTTCCCCCTATTTTGGCATGCCTGTGCCAGGTATTTGTTCAAATTCCTCACACCCCGTGGGGATAGGTATGTCCCCCCTTTCCACCCGTCCCTCTCTCGTCTTTACTGCCTGTCTCTGTCTATCTTATGTACGCCAGCACATGTATGAAGCAGCCAACGTGGACTCCCCACCACCAACATGAGGCGGACAGCCTACACATTTTACTGGCTAGTCACAACTAAATCATTTCCAAGTTGTTCAACCTCTTGAAGCTGGCAAACCACAGCTGTGGGCTCTACAACGGCCGGGCCAAAAACAACTCGCTGGATAACAGGCAACTGTAAGTTGCTTTTGATAACTGCTGAAAGACCCGTTTATTCTGCGATGCTGTCGGAGTTTAAAGTCTTATTAGATCTACCAGTTCAACTTTTCTCTGACATGGACAAATGTTGATACAGGCAAGTATGCTGGATAATTAATTTCCTCTATAATTTAAACACCAAATCATCGTATAAACCCCTTGTGGGGTGTGAGGCGCCTTGTGTTTGAACACGAGCTGATGTGGTATTGACATTGGGTCAGAGTTGAAGTGCATTAGTTATTGCACCGTGTCATGAAATGACAGCAAATACCAATGATTCGCTGGCTCAGTATGCCTGCGTCTTTCCCCTTCCCACAGAGACTCTGAACTCCACACAGTCTAATTCAATCTTACTGGAAGAAGGATCAACGGTGCAGTTTTACATTTATGCTTACATTTTTCTGTAATCAAGCACACAGCGAGATATTCACAGAGTCATGTCAAAGAAAATTTGACTTTTGATTGAAAAGATTCTGTTATTGGTAAAAAAAAATAAAAATAAACATGACCTTTTGGTTGCGCACAGGTTTCTTAAACAACTAATCCAATATACACTGTGCCAATTTTACTTTATGTTCATTAAGAGAAGAAGAAAAACACTCTTGAGTCCTGAAGGGAACCACAGATAACTTGTCATTCTTGATGGGTACAACCAGGTCTCAACTTTTGTAATACCTTTAGGGCTGCAGCTTATGATTATTTTCACGATTAATTGAAAATTTGTTTAGTCTATAAATATTTAGAACATATAATAAAATCAAAACAATGTGAAAAATGCTCATCCATATACCCAAAGCCAAGAGTGACATCTTCAAATTACTTTTAGTCCAGCCAACAAACAGTCTAAAACAGTCTTCATTTACTAATAAATAACAAAGAAAAGCAACAAATCCTTAAATTTAAGAAGCTGTAACTCTGCTTGAAAAACGACTGAAACAATTAATCAATAATCAAAATAGCTGGCACCAATTTTTCTTTCAATCAACTAATTGACTAATCATTACAACTCGAAAGGCCCCTATATCCAACTATCAAGGATCATGGTAAATTAATGCACAGCTCATTATTTGATTCCTTTTAGTGCCATTAAGATCTGCATATGTGGAACCATAAATGCATCACTTTGTTTTTTAGTGCTATTGGCATTGTAACAACAAGGTTTTCTTTATTGCTGAAAGACTAAAATAGAGGTCAGTCATAAAAATAAGAAAACCGTGAAGACTTTCATTTAATTATGTGTTTTATAATTTATCTTCTTCACTACATTCTTTTGTTTTATACACATACTAGGCTACATAATACACAATAGGCTTCAAAGTGTTATTACTGAATAAACCCACGTTTTGTAAATCCATCACAATAAATTGGTAGCTTTCTAAACTTAATGCAGGGGCCATGGTATCTGCGTCTTATACAGCACCTGATAATTTGCCAAAATATGATGTTACGATACCATTTATGGTCAGATTCTTGAAGTTTCATGGAAAGTCTTTGCAGTGAGTTCACGGTGAGATTTATGCTTGGTTCAAAGGTATTGAAACCATTAGAGAGTCATCAGACCATTACTGTAAATCCCCCTAAATGTGGCTATAAAATATAAGAATTGAAAACACACAAAAATATTAGCTTTATCTGTATTTTAAATTCTTACACCGCTACTCAGTTACACAGCTGTGGGCTGGCTTCCTCTGAATGCTTTTCAGTCATAAATTAAAGCAACTGAACTGTAATTACCTTAAAGTTAATGTTTTGAAGTGAGAAACATTTTCATGACAGCACTAAATAGATTTCAACCACAAACCCCATTTGATATAACAAAAACAAACTCTTCTGATACCCCTCTTGTTATTGATACCTACATTATTACTTGTTTGGGAGTGAAACATATAATTAGGGAAGGCGGTTTTTATATATTCTGTTCCTGTTCGGTTTCAAATGAATGAAAAAAGGGGGCTTCCTGGACCCCAGCTCAGGACAGCGCAACCTAATATTAATATTCAGTACTGTGCAGGAGAAGCCCCCTCGCCCACCATCCCATCCCACCCCCTTTCCTCTCACACACACTCCTCTCCCGTTGACTCAGACACTTCAAAGCCTGAGCTGCACTGAGCAGGACACACCGCAGAGATCAGATCACAAAAGTTTGGGGGCAGATAGTCATTACATTTACTCTGACCTTCACCCCCTCCTGCTGAAGATAAATAATCCTAATTTTGTGCCTGAGGAATTCAGAGGGATCATTTCAAAATGGGAGCAGAGTTTTTTCACCAAACAAATCCATGGAATATTATTTTTGCAGCATCTGGGATTAAAAAGCTTTGAGGTAAGTTTAAGAAAAATCAATCTGTGGATTTATATGATTATATGTGCAGCTACATCTGTATAAATATTGTGTGGGTTACAGGCCTATTGCTCAATTTGTTTTAGGGCCCAAACTCAGGCCATTATGCAATTACATAGGTTGAACTGTTTCTCTCAGG
The DNA here is from genome assembly GCA_027495735.1 of Lutjanus campechanus. Taxonomy (NCBI): domain Eukaryota; kingdom Metazoa; phylum Chordata; class Actinopteri; order Lutjaniformes; family Lutjanidae; genus Lutjanus; species Lutjanus campechanus. Next base: position 6,707 of record JAJHUR010085106.1, on the reverse strand, counting down.
CCATTTATGTCTTTATAGCTTGAAAAAATGTTCTCTCTAAAGTATGTGGATGCCAAGGTTAAATATTTTTCATTCATTGCTAGCAGACCAGTCTTAGAATATGTCAGTTATTTAGACTTTGAGGTGTAGGTTTATTGAGAAAAATCATATGAAATTAAAATTCACTCATACATATTTGCATCAAATATCGCAGTTTCAAGGGAATTTAAATGTAAAGAAATGGAAATCTTCCCCTGCAAAGATTTCCCGGTAGGAAAGCTTATGTCCTGAATATAACACAGCTGTTATTTAAAGGGAGCCGGTAACGTATGGAGGCACGCAGCACGGTGGGGGTCTGGCTGCTCCTCCACAGTTCAACAGTAGCTCTTAACCCTGGTGCAGCCTGGGTCACCATGTGTCATACAAGCCGTTTCTGTCAGGCACCCTGCATCTGCTTTGATGTCGCTGCAGATAACATTGCTCCAGAAAATCATCAGTCTTGGCCGAAGCAACTGACAAAATAATATCACAAAAGGCAACGTGGAGTTTATTACCACCATCGTCATCTGTGGCAGCAAACTGTCACTAACAAGCAATCTGGATTTCAGTTTATCCTTATCCTAAAATTAAAATATATTCAATAAAATCAAACAAAGCGCCCGTTGTTAGTCCTGTCTGCCTCACTGCACTATCCACTGACTCGGCAGATTTTCACGCACAGGTCCACATCCAAACCACCAAAGCATAAACCCAGAAATCTAAACTAAAACTTGACAATTCAGGATTTGTTTGCACAAAACAACTTCCAAGTCATGTTAGCTCTCTTACAGTTTTTGTGTCTCACTTTGCCTAATTGTTGCCCAACTGATGACCTTAACATGGAGCAGGCATTTGGAGGTTTCGGTCTAGATTTACAGTCTTCAGCTGGAGCCCTCCTACTCTGAAAATCCAATTATTTTACTAAAACCATGACAGCCTCATCTGGCTCCCTGTGAAACTATAAAACTGTAAAGGCGGTGCCAACCAGAGCTGGTTTCTGCTAAAACATAAACCATCCCGGTTTGCTGACATTTTCATTTCTACTGGATGTTTATATGACTTTATTTACTTTATCTGGTGTCAAGATTCACATGCACATAAATAATTTTCTAGCACATTTAGATATCAAAATCAGGTTTAGCTTTATTGTCCTTAATCTGTGTGTCAAACAAATACAATCCACAGAAACCAGAGAATATGTAAAGGAAAGTATTGATGGACACTAACAAAATGTCCTGTTCTCTTCTCCACCTGTTCTTCCATTTTGATCCAATCCACCCAACCTCCACCTCTTTCCTCTCTGCATCTTATATTTGCATCTGAAACAGACCTTTTAACATTCACTGGCTGCATTCTCTTTACCTTTCAAAAGTTTTTTATAAATTCATATTATGGATCTCTCTGGCTCTTTGCCTCCACCATCTCCATACACCTTCCCTATTCTCCCCAACTTCTCTGGGCCCTCCTCCTCTCCCTCCATCTCTCCATCACCCAGCCTGGCCTCCACAGCACTCTTCTGCTCCCTCCTCTCCCTCCTCTCATTGCTGGGCATCACAGGAAACCTGTACACTCTGGGCCTCGTTCTGAGGCGCAGGAGAAGCAGAAGACGTGGGACAGGACCAACCTGCTGCCTAGTGAGAGTACCTCTACCATCCTGCCTTGCCAACTCCTCTTCCCCTTCCTCCTCTCCCATTACCTCTTCCTCCTCCTCCTCCTCCTCTCTTCACCTCCAGGTACTGAGTCTTGCTCTGGCTGACCTGCTCTACCTGTTCACCGCTCCCTTCATCGTGTACGACAGCTTGGCGTCCGGCTGGGCCTTCGGTGAGCTGGGCTGCCGCCTCCTCCTGAGCCTCGACCTCCTCACCATGCACGCCTCCATTTTCACCCTCACCGCCATGAGTCTGGACCGCTACAGGGCTGTGGCTCATCCCCTGCACACCTCCTCCTCCAACTCGTCAGGCCTGCTGCGTGTCGGCCTGGCATGGGGGCTCGCTGTGGCTCTCAGTTTGCCCATGATGATCACGCTGCACCTGGAGGATGGGGACAACCAGGAGGGACAACTGTGTGTACCGGCATGGGACGAGCAGAGCTCCAAGGCCTATCTGAGCGTGCTCTTCTGCACCAGCATTCTTGGTCCCGGGCTGGCTATCGGCGCACTTTATGCCACGTTAGGCCGGCTTTACTGGGTTTCTCAGACCAGGCCAGCCTGGGCCAGTGGGAGCAGCACTGCTTGTCCTCCTCGTGCCCCAAAACCCAAAGTCCTGCTCCTCATCCTCGGTATTGTCCTGGCCTTCTGGGCCTGCTTCCTGCCTTTCTGGATCTGGCAGCTGCTGCCTCTCTACCAGCCTGACATGCTGAGGACAGTGCCTGTGGGGACGCAGGTGACAGTGAATCGTATCCTTACAGGGCTGACCTACGGGAACTCCTGTGTCAATCCTTTCTTCTACACACTATTGACTGGAAAACGAAGACGCAACCGGCAGATGCTGACATCAGCAAATCAGCTCTGCCGTAAGAGCAGTCCACTGCAGTAGTGTGTGTGTGTGTGTGTGTGTGTGTGTGTGTGAGAGAGAGAGAGAGAGAGTGTGTCTCTAACAGCAGAGACAATAATGTGAGTGTGTACACAAATGTGTGAAAATGTACTGTACATGAATGCTTGGTGAGTTCCATAATAATAGGGCTGGGTATCATTTAAAAAAAGTTACAATAACAATCCCAGTACCAGTACCATTATAGTGATACCAAGACCAACACGACCAGTACTTCACTTGATACCCAACATGTGAATGGAAGCATTCCTGAAATAGTCCCTCTGTTTTTTATGCATTTATTTTTATCAGACACCACAGGCGTGAGGTATAGCCATACTTTCTGTTTGCACGACACACTGAACTACCAACTCTGTCAAATACACTGCGCTCAACTTCACCACACCACAGACTGTATAGGCTGTGGCTGCTGTGGTAGTGGGCCAATCTCATGATGCATTAAATGGAATAACATGCAAGCAGAACTATAAAAATAGTCATTTTTTTATTTCATAAGGAATCAAATGCAGGTATTGTTTGACTGGAGAAGTTTCAATACTATTGGTAGTAAGTTAGTTCAGTTAATATCCTAAAGGAGTACTGATACCCAGCCCTAATAAACACCAAAGACCATTGATTTATCCTTAGCTTGCAAACTAAGGAAACAGAATAATACTAATCAAATCATAGCACTTTGTATAAATGCTTTGTGACAGAACTTATTTCCTATGAAGAGACAATCACAAAGACAATCTCTGTAAGATGTGTCACCTAATTTCTGCTTTATGTGCACACGGTCATATCAAATAATGTGTCTTTAATTGCTGTAGTAGCCAAGTTTACATATTGATGACGGCTTGACGATGGTAAAGAAATACAATACACGTTTTTTACAGCAGCCATATTGATATGAAATAGTAGGGTACACACAGGTGTTACCAATAATACTAATTAAGCTCCCGTTCCATTTAGTGTAGCAGAGTCTTTCCAGTGAGCCAACATGCACAATACTAGCACTCTGACTCTGTTTGGCCTGAATGAAAAGGAACTTTAAAGGTAGATTCAGTAGGATTTATCTGAGCTGTTCCTAAATGAAACATAAGGTAGTTTATTGTTATGTCTCATCCCCAGGATGTCAACTACCAATCTTTTGGGTTGATAAAGTGTCCCAAGCACAGAAAAAATGATGAGAAATACAGGCAGAGGACAGGGTCTCTGTAGATAGAGCCACCACCACACACCTCTAGTGCATGATAGTGATGATTAAAAGGGGTTGTGTTTCTGAGCCTATACATTATTTTTTAGGAAAATGTTGTGTATTACTTATTATCATTGGTATCACCAGTGGTTACTCTACTATTTCACATAAAATTGGCTGCTGTGAAAAGGGTCTGGGGCAAGTGGTTACCAAAGTAATTAACTGTGCAAAGCAAATTTAGCCAAACCAACAGATGGAATAACAGAGAGGAATGTTTTATTTAGTCAACAGAATGTTTGTCCCGTACTGTATTGTTATACAGTAATATTATACAGTATTATTGCTGTATTATTATACAGTAATATTAGGAAAACAGAGTTTATGCTGCATGTTGCGCATGCACAAGCATTTCCAGCAAAACCCTGATGCACTTCTGCTTGTTTTCCGAGGACTATCAAAGAAAATGTTTGTTTTTGAACGACTGGTTGTAACTGGTCAGGACCTCATTGGGACATTTTTCTGAGACATTGTTTGTTGACTCACTGAATCATGTTTGAGCGGGTCAACAGTCTTTTGTTTGCTTCCCCTGAACCCTGACATATCTAAAACAACGGACTTTTTTTGTAATCACGACCTGCATGTTGGGTTTGAAAATGTACTTATTATTTTGACTCATGCAATGCTTTGCATGGCCCCAACTCTTGTTGATTGTAACTGCTGTTTATAATAATGCATAATATATAGCCTTGAATAAAGAGTATGCTTTCTGTAATTCACCGTGTGATTGGATCTTTAACTGCAGAAAAAGATGAGAAAGTGGTCTTGCAAAAAAAAAACCCCAAAAAAAAACATAACTAAGAATCACACATTTTGATGTTCAATAACAGATGTAAAAGAAAAAGCAGAAAAATCTCATACAATAATGAAGTAAGACTGAAGAAGGCTGAAAAGCAGATGTAAAAAACTCCTAGTGGAGAAAAATCCTCAAGGTGCATTCATTCTTTTGTTTGTGTGTCTGTGTCAGCATGTCAGTGTCTCTACAAGGTCTTCCCCGTCCTTGTGTATATACTCGCTGGCTGGTGTTTCTGTGTCTCCCTGTAGCAACGGCCCGTCTCTGTCTGTCCGACTCAAAGGCTGCACTGTACTCTATCGCAAACCCTGCTGCTCTTTGACGCAGATGAGCAAATATTGTTGTTTGACAAAAAGGAGTAAGGATGGGGATGGGATGATGGGATGAAGGGGGTGGTGTGGTATCATATGAGCATGGTGCTTCAGTCAAAGACAGGGTGTTTTTGGGGGGTGGGTGGCATTCTTGAGACATAAGGGGTTTGAGATGCCGACCATAAAGGTCTCTGGTTCAAGTCTGACAGGGGAATATTGCTGCATATTGTTAATTCTGTTTAAATTTAATAGGTTTACTTTCTAAAGCTTACAATTTGTCCGCATCTGTGCTTGTGGATGTGAACGTTCCTTTAAAGAGTATGCACCTCCTCGTAAAATTAAGGAATTAATAAATCAATTAGTAAATAAACCATGAATGAAAAATTACATATCAAATTGTTCCATTTAAAAAAATTCTGAGGTTGCTTTTCTTCAAATGTAAATTTAAAATGTATTTCAATTTGATACACAGAAAAAACCTGAGACAACGTCACACAAATAAATCAAATATTGTATTGCATAGGCTATCTCATTTTATGAATAATTCCTGAAAGCACTAATAGTCATCCCCACAATATTGTCACAATATTGAGGTATCTGGTCAAAATATTGTGATTTTTTATTTTACCCATATTGCCCAGCCCTACTGTTTGGTAGGTAAATCTACTGCAATGTATCATATTTGATGAAGCCATCAATTGTTTGCACTGTTTGAGAATTTACAGTATGTTATTTTAATGAAAATGTGTATATTGAGATATATATTGTATATCGCAGCATAGCCTAAGATATCGAAATATTATTTATAAGCTATCTCCTGGCCCTTTCTTTTTTCTTTTGTTAAAGATTATTTTTGGGGGCTTTTTGCCTTTATTGACAGTGACAGCTGAAGAGTTGACAGGAGAGAGAGGGGATGACACGCAGGAAAGGGCCACAGGTGGGAGTCGATCCAGCGGCCGCTGCAGAGGACTGATAGCCTCAGTACATGGGGTGCATACTCCACCAACTGAGCCACAGAGGTGCCCCTCCCAGCCCTTCTTTCTAAAGCTTTTCAAATGTCTGCATATGTCTACATCTGTGCTGATAGATGCTAACTTTCCCTTAAAGAGTATAAACCTCCTCATAAATGAACAAACCAATTAATATATAAACCATAAAAAATCAGAAGTGTTCCATTAAACAATTTCTGGGGACGTTGCCTTTTGGAAGTGTAAATTGAAAATGTCTTAATTTGATGCACAGTAAAAACCTGAGACATTCATATAAGATTAATCAAATATTGTTGTTATTAATGCAAAACTAGAGAACTGTACAATGTATTAATTTCCATTAAGGCAAAAATTATATTTAAATTTTCTTGTTAAAAACAGCAAAACTGTCCTCTAAAGCAGGGCTGCCCAAAATGCAGCTTCCGGGCCAAAGGTGGCCCATCATAAGGTTCGATTTGGCCTGGCAGATGTTTATAGTGAAAAAAGAATATTAATTTAAAATCTTCTATATAATATAATTTACATCACTGTGTATGCTGTTTTTGTGTGAGGTAAAAATGCTCTTTAATTATGATTCCTAATTATTAATTATTTTTCATAATCTTAGCATGGGGCAAAGTGACACCTGGGATCACATTTTAGTAGAATATAAATTAATAGAATATAAATTAAATAGATGTTTGCTTTAGGCCTGCAGCCCACAGGTAAGTTTCAGTTTTAGCCCTTCGAGGGAAAAAAGTCTGTCTACCCCTGCTCTAAAGACAGAGATACATATACACTCTGAATAATAATTAATTTTGACATGAAGCATAG
>JAJHUR010085105.1:0-45247 GCA_027495735.1 Lutjanus campechanus | reverse complement strand
CTTTGTTTGTCCAGGCCTGAGCTCAAACTTCTTCTACCTTTGATGCTGGACACTGTGACACTTCTGTGGAGTCGGCTCAGGTGTCCCTTTACGTATTTGCTTTACTTTGAAGAATTTAAAAGGTCTGAAATTTTGGACACATGTATGATGTCAAATGTGTGATTTTGGGGGATGAATGGAGCCCCCTGACACTGAAACTAATTTTTAGATATTTATAGAATCAAATAAATAAGATATAACAAACTAAGCACCTTAGAATTAGGATTAAAAGAAGATTTCTATTCAATGAAATGATTTAGGCATATACACAGTATTGGAGGCTATTGCTGCTACTACTACTAATAATAATATTAGTAAAATGAATTAACTAACTGATTTTAACTAACTATATAAGTGTAATTATTGTTATTGGTGATAAAGATGGTAAAGCGACTAATTCCTGAATCTGAATACTGTTAATACATGCTGGTAATAATAATAAATAAATTCTCTCCGACCATAAGTTTTATTGTAGTTTTTATTCTAAGGATAACGGGCCGATCTAACGGCTTCACTTCCTCTGTCTGAGCGGCTGCCCTCTTCAAAGATCGTCTATGGAAGCGATGCATCAGCAGGAACAAAGACGGAAGTGGGCGTAACACACACAGTCCTACACTGCAGCGTTAGCCTCTACAGAACTGAAATAAATATTGTTCAGTTTGAGCCTAAATGATCAAAATAGGTTCATTACGTTTATTGTTTTGTAAATTATCAAAAAAACAAAAAAAACAAAAAAACTTTATATAGGCCTAGTTTGATAAGCGAAAGTGCTGTTTTTATTATGTAGGCTAATTTGGCAAGAAACAAGAGAAAACTCAATTGAACATTGTGATTATTTCTTATGCATTTTCAATCACAGGACGATAATCTGTTGCATGTATCAGGTTTTCATTATTGACTCCATGAGTCAGTAATCTATAAGGTAAGCTGTTGTCATAAAACCATAGTTGATAACAATAGCCATACTGTAAAGAAGAAGAAAATAAAAAAAGGTTTATTTAAAGGTTGTTAGGAGGAATGTTGAGTTCTGCATTATTTCTAATATTACTGAAGTAAACTACTGAAACCCTATGGGTATAACAAATAAAAAACACATCTCAAGCTAACAGTGATGACATGTTAACATTTTCCCATTTTTGGTATCTTAATTTTTGGTTGACATCTTATTTTTATTTGTAGATTTTATTTCCCTCCTGGATGACTTAAAAAGTCAAAGGTTCAACATTTTATCTTGTTCTGAATATATCAAAGTTTTGACTTTTAGATTTTCATAATTCCTACCTTTTCATCCTTTTTTCTTTTCCTGTTAGAGATGGGCTACCATGATCATAGAAATGATATGATTTATTTCCTGATTTATTTTAGCCACTCATTTAGTTTCCATGTTTTGCTCTTTTATAACCTGGATGATAATAATAGTAATGAAGGCTATATTAAATTATTAAATCATAATTATTGGTGCATTAATGTGTTCATCTCTGGTAAAGTTGAACAAATTTTAACTACTCTTTATTCTGCTAGGGAGCTTAATCTATAATCATGATTTATTAGTTAACTAGTTTCTAACAACTAAAACTTAAATAAATGTGGCATCCTGCAATATGTGCTTCCAAATAGTAGAGTAGATTATAAAGTAAATGGAAATATTCTTTAGCAACACAAACATAAAGCTTATTTGAAGTGAAAGTTAAAAGTAAAGGGCGTCCTGATGAATATGGTACTCAGAAATGTGGTCGGAGTGATCCCTCGTCTTGTTTCCTCCTCTCTGTGCTGCCCATATGTCAAAGTCTTTGTGCTTTTCAAGACAGCGAGGCGACAGAAGGAAAAAAACAGCTGGATCCAAGGATCATACCAGCTAGCGGCTCAGCTAGCTGTATCTTCTCCTCGAGCCAGCTCTTTCTCCTCGGCTGCCTGACTTCCATAAGGTACCGTATCATTAAACTGTCCGTTAACCAGAAGAAAAGGGCTCTTTATCCCGGGCCGGGGTCCTTTTTACCTGAGCTTTCTCTTTTGACCTAATTTTCCAACTGCCTGGCTGCTAGTCAGTTAGCTTCCACATTAGCCTCTGTGGATGCTGATTAGCCAGCTAGCTTAACGTTAGCTAATTAGCCTCCTGCTGCCGCTTCATGTGCAGGTATCTGCGGATTAAACAGGCTGTCAAGAAAAATTAGAGGAAAAACCAGCTGAACACACTCCACATTCATTGTTTTTATTTGTATAACAGAAATTACGTAGCTTTACTAGCTGCTGTCAGTCTCTTTGCTACTGTTGTAACTAGTATGGTATCAAGTATTGTTTTTAATAAGGAAAAATGAAGCCAGAATCACTTTCACGTTGGTTTCTAGTGTTATTTTATTTTACTTTATTTGATTGACTGTGGGTGCTTTTCTCTCAGTCCTCACAGAATTTAACGTTTCCCACTTTTTTTTTTGTCAGTAAGACAGATTTTACAGATATTATAAGCAGATATTCAGCAAAAATAAAAGCCTCAGATACTGACTTGGAGGCACTAGGCAATGTTGATGATATAGTTATATATATCTTAAGGTATAACAGACCAGCTGGTAGCTGCTGCTGAAGCATCCTGAATCTTTAAATACTGTTTTCTTACTTTCACTGCTCACCTTGTCATTTTAGCTGTTGTTTAAATACAAAGTAAGAAATAGAGGATGTACTTGAACCCTATTTCCTGTATTGATTTATGGCAAATGTATACCCAATGTGGATACTAATACTTCTTATTAATACTAAACTTATTGATACTCTGATTGATACTACTCGCCATAACTTGGTGCAAAAATCAAACATAACATGAAAAAATGTAAAAAGATTCAACAGTTATTGCATCATTACTTTTCTGCAGACGTAAGTTACATTTATTCCTGAATTATTGTATTTAGCTACATTTTCACAAAATTTTGCAAAATGAGCTAATGGTTTTTAACATGTTGCCCTGAGCAGTCAGTAACCAGTTATGGTTTAGTATTGGATCTCAATACTCATCACTGATGTTCAGTGCAGCTAACAGTTCAAACATGCAAAACAAAGAAATAAGCTTGTTTGAGTTTACTTTTAAATATATTAATTTGGATGACAGAAATAGTACAATCGTAAAACACTATGATCATACCATACCAGTACCACTTAGTCATTAGATGATTATTTATGATTATTTATTGTTGGCTAGCCCTGTAAACCCATGCATGAAGCTTTTACAAATGACATATCTCATGTTACTCTTGAATAAAAGTGACATGTTGAGTCTTAAGTGTCACTCCTTAATGCCAGTTTTAATTGGAAAAGTGGATCACAATAATGACAACAGACAGTAAAATGAGTGAGTGAAGGCACAGCACTGTGTGACCAAGACTAATGAGATTTAAACTGGCCTCCATCCAGTCTGCAGGTCGTCATGCCTGTAATCAGGTTTCATGCTATCTGAATTACAGCCTCTAACTGGCTGATGGTGAGAATGACATTATACGTTGACATTGTTTGTTTATTTGATTTGATGCCAGTATTTATCACTCTTTTTGTGGTGCCAGATTCCAGTGGTTGTTTTACTGTAACTGTGCATTAAGTAGGCCTAAATTTAAAACACGGCTGTGTTGATACCTGTTTCATGCTCTTACTGGACATCACACTGTTTCAGCAGTCTGAAGTAGGAGAGCACAATTCACTCTGACTCACTTGGAGAAAACTTCATTATTACAACATAAAAAATATAAACAGTCATATTCTTGATATCTTTATTGATGACATTCTCATTTGATTCATATCTGTTCATGCAGATAGTTTTACTTCTAGTTTTCCAGGTTTTGAGATGTTTGTCATTGAGATTTTTGTCTTCCCCAGAGTGCAATGGAGGCAAATGGAAAGTTTGTGCAGCTCACAGCTTTGAAAGATTACAAAGAAATTCAACAGAAACGTCTCTTTCCAGAAACTTTCCCAGTTATTCTGTGCAATCTACAGACATCATTGTAAAAAAAGGTTTTCATTGCAAAAAATACTGAGTATGTGTATCAAGAACAGATACTACTCAGACCGCATCATTTCATTAGTATCTGTAGGCCCTTCAAAGGAATAGACTGTTTTGGAAAATAGGTGTGTAGTATCAGTATCAGTTCGATTTTTGTGCGTCCAGGATGTGTCTGATTTACATGTTTTATCTTGCTAGCTAACAAGCTAGTCAGCAATCCATCCTGTCAGCTTACAGTTCAGACAGAGCTCAAACCTGGCAACCCTGCTTTATCTCATGACTTTAGAGATACTGTGTACTGTCCCTGCACCCAGATGTTGTTGCTCAAAAAGATCTCCAACGTTAACTGCTGCTAAAACCACAGTAATTCCTTTAACAGTTGCATTAGTACTGCTGATAGAACATGTGAATCAGACAGACAGAGAATTGTTGATACTGGTAAATGGATTTTTCTTTTTTTATTGGGGCTCAGCCAGCAGTTTCACCTGACCTCTGAGGGAAATGTGAAGACCTACTTTCACAGTGTAGTAAGAGTAATCAAATCTCTTTCAAATTCCTCCTGAAAACTCCTGTCCTTGTTTCTTGACTTTGCTCCAAAACAACTCATTTCATCTCTCTTGATTGTTTTTGTGTCTCGCTGCCTGGAAGGATTTGGGCTCGTCAGCTGTTCACATAAACAGAGAAAGCAGCCGACCTCCTCCTCCTTTTTTGATTCAGTCTTATTTTTGATGTCGGGTTTCAGGCCTAAACTGTTGTTATCAAGGATGTTAGACTCGACTGTTTCTCAAAGCTGCAATCAGAGGGTTTTATTTTGACCAGTTAAGTTCTGTGGTCTCTCCCACACAGTCTGAAAACAACTCCACTCTTGCATGAAAGCTCCACAGTTTGCTGCTGTCTGAACATCCCGTGACCGTGAGTGGAAGTTTGTTTATTTAAAAACAAAAAGAAACCTCTCAGAATGTATTTAATATACCAGGGAGTGGTGGAAAAAACAAAAACACCTTACAATACAGCCTGAAAGATTATCACCTCTGACTAAAACCGAAGAATTGCAGCAGTGAGGCTGTAAGAAGTAAGAAAATAGCTAGTGGTGTTGTAGTGAAGTTTTAATGCAAGGCTATTTATTCATGAGCACATATCATGACAAGTAAACTCAGTGTGTACAGATGCACACATGCTGTAAGTGTTCATAAACCAGATGTGCATGTTTTCCTTTTTCATGTGGACACAGTTGTGACAGAGCTCAGGTCAACGTGCAGTTTGTTCCAGAGAACAGGACCAAAGTAACTAAAAGCACCCTCAGCACATCTGGATCTTATTGTAGGTACACCACCTGATGACGCGAGTGGTCTGACTGGACTGCAGTCAGCAGCGGTTGCAGTTCTAGCAGGTTCTTGTGATCCTCTTAAGGGCTGCCACGAACAATGATTTACATCATCGATTTAATCTGGAGATAATTCCTCCAAAAATAGTAAAAACAACCCAGCACAGTTTCAACATGACGTCCTCAAATGTCTTTTTTTGTCTGACCAATAGTCCAAAACCTAATTTGTTTATAACTATATCAAACAGAGAAAAGCAGTAAATCCTCACATTGGAGAAGATGTTTCTTTTATCGTCGTTGATGAAACAACTGAAACAATTATGCAGCTATCCAAATAGTTGCAGATTAGATTAGATCTGTCAATTAATGTTTAATAATAATATAATATAATATTGCAGCCTGACTGATAATGGATTATTGCTGCAGATACTGTTAATGATAATGTTGAGGGGGGAAAAAAACCCAAACAATTTGGAAACACATAACACAGAGTTCTCCTGCAGTATGGAATGTAATTTAAGTCATTTCCAGGTCTGGATAAGTATGGAAAAAAAAGAAACAAGACTATGGAAAAAGATTTGTGCTTCCAGACTACTGCGCCTTTCAGTTCAACATTCTACTAAAACAGCAAACAGTACCTGTTGTCAGCTGGCTACCAATATGTCAGAGCCACTTAAGTATGAGTATTCTAAGCCTACTCAAACTGCTAGCGTGATCCTTATAGAAGAACCAGAAACAAAAAGCAGACCATGAAAAAAACAAGATGGCAATGAAAATTTAGGAGTGAGTGGAAGCAGGAGTTTTAGTGGCTAGAATATGATACCTCTAAGGATGTAATGTACTGCGGTGTGTGGCGACAGTTTCCTTAACTAGCCGAGAAGTGTTACAGCTAAGGAAGGCTGTGTTAAGTTGCATTAAATTGCCTTTTCTGTATAGTTTTAAAAGTTTGGGTCACCAAAAATGTACTTTGGCTGCCAAAGTTAAGGATTTCATGGCCCATGAGGCCAGTGCTTAAAAATAGTAGTGTCTATCCTGAGTATGGCATACAAGTGAGCACACACTCCTACACACAGAGCTCTCTCCACATCTGTAAGTCACAGCCTGCAAAACGGCTCTGCCCCAAGTGCCTTATAGCTGTACCACATCTGGACATCTGCAACCAAATTAGTTTGAAAGAAAATGTGGCAATATCTATGAATTGCATCTATTACCTACCATCACAAATGACTAAATATTAAGTTTCTCTGAACATTTATGAATTTTCTAGTGTTGTAGATATCAGAAAAGTAAACAGGCTATCTTAATAATATAATATTTATTCTATAAGTTAAAGGAAAATAATGTGAACATAGGAGCCACCAGTTAGTTTACTCCCTCTCTGGGCAGAGATGTTTGACAGTGGAACATCGTCCAACTTTCTGCGTAGGGGTTTGGACTGCATGGCCACAATATGGGTAAATGTAAGATTTCCAAGGGTTTGCTTGACAAACCCAAATATAAAGCCTGGTTGGCAAAGAATGTTAACAGTTGGACTCTAAAACCATGTATTTACATAATAAACATCTAGCTATTTGCACACAGATGTCAAATATGTTCTGGAAAAGCATGCAATTTTGAAAACGAGAAATGTGTAGGGAGCCTGATAACATGAGTAACCACACTTGATAGGGATCCTTTAAATTTTGTTATTAATGAATTGCAACTGTTATTTGCACTTTGATTACAAACAGAAGCTCACTAGTCTCAGTTATTTGCTCAGTGTAATTTGATATATTTGTTTCAGGGGTGAGTATTTGTCCGCAGGCTCGGTTCTCGCTCTTGTGTTGGTTCTGGTTGTGTGCTGCGTGTCTTAAACTTTGTGAGTGCTGCGAGTCACGCTGCTCTCCGATTAGTCCTGATTATCCTGCTGTTTGTTGGCTTTGATCACAACAGCTGAGGCGGTTTGTGCAGTTGACAGTTTGGGCTTTAAACCATTTAAAACCTTCAGCATTACTGAGCAGAAAAGGATTTGATTTCCTTCAAACGACGAGTTTTGCATGCTTCTTTTGTTTGTGGCTAAGAGTGAAAATCCTCGTTATAATAGATGTCAGATTTGTTATTTCCACAGTTTCCTCTTTATTCTCTGAGCTGCAGTTTGTCATGTCAGTTAGAAAAAGAAAGAAAACACTTTCACACAAGTTTTCAGAGGGACTGTTCTCAGTTTCCTGCAGCGACTTCCTGCGTTTTATTCCTGCTGATCATATCACTGCTGCATTAATACCCAAAAGTGTTTGTCTTTGTCATATTTATGGATATGATGCTGCTAAATAGAAGGTGCAAACAAAGGGTATTATGGCTGGTGCGATTCGAAGGCGACCAAACTATCTGTGTTGACTGATTTTTCTACAAGGTCACAAACTCAAAATAACTTAAAAAACAAAATCTGTCATACAAATAACTACATTTTTTAATCTTTCTCCTGTCATGTAAATTGTTCCCACAGTTTTATGAAGCTGTTACATAATGTATATATGAATGTTTTTGTATGACTTGTGTGTTACTCTCTGCAGCTGGTTGGGAAGTTGATGATGTGGTGTGAAGATGGAGGCTCCTGAATACCTGGACCTGGATGAGATCGACTTCTCTGATGATTCAGTGGTCAGTACGCTATATACAAGCTAACAGCTGATTACTGCTACACAACTGCTGACTACACCTACCTAAATGATAATATAGTCCACTGAAAGTGGCTCCATCTGCCCCAAGCTTTGTCTCTCTAGGAGGTTTAATTATGTGGTTGGAATGGCTTCACCTCTGCCTACAGCCACCACTTTCTTATGGACATACAACAACCTACAGCAACCTCAGCTTGAGACCCAAAAGATTTCGTATCACCAGGGAGATCAAAATTTGCTAAACTTAGATCATGAATTGCCATAACATCTATGTTTATAAACTGATAAAGAACACAACCATCCATGAATTTAAAATGTACATGAAATGTAATTATTTTATCATGAAATTACATCACAGACACATCAGATTTGCTGAGTATGTTCAATTATGAGCTTGTCCACTGAAACACTAGAAGGCTTTTAATATGACACTGATACACTGATACTGACTTTGTATGAAAAGCATAATGCACAGACTCCAAAGGATCAAAACAAGGCTTTGTACTTAAACATTATAGTGAGACCCACATTTTCCATCATGCCTTTGCTGAGTAGTTTGTTGAGTTTGCTGTTTTATGTTCCAAAATGCAAATTTTACTTTTGACGGTGATTGGCCCATGTTCTGTTCAGAAAATGATGGTTTATATCGGTAGCATAATTGTCAGTTTTGTGCTTGTTTATAGTTTTAACCATTAGTTCTTTTGTTCTTCTTGATCCCAGCTGTATTTTGCCCCTTCTGTTGAATGTCAGTTGAAGTGCTGAGACTGGTTTTGTCTTATTCCATACTGCCTGTCGCTATTTGAAGAAATGCAATATCCTTTTTTCTCTTGACAGCTGGTGATCCTATAAAAGCAGGTTCACAACCTGTTTTGTGTCCCAACCCTAAGTCTGGGAAACTTTGTCCTACAGTAATTTGTAAAAAGAAACAACAGCTTAGTAGCTGCCCACGTTTATCCAACATTGAAACACCAACAACAACCTGAACCTAGACGATGCATAGAACAGTCAGAATAGTGTGCATCCTCCACGGTGCCACATACAGTGTAGATGCCAGAAATGCATACAGTAAATACATTCAGTTTTCGGTTTATCAGGTACACCCTGTTAAAACTAGTGCAGCGCAATACAACAGTACTGCAGTCAACCCCACCTGTATGAAGGTTATAATGGTTATAACTTATAATTCTAATACTGATTTACTTTTAAATCAACAAGGATAGACTAAATAACTCACTATAGCATAATATAATTCAGCAAAACACAAACTGCAGCCTACTATAGAATATAGTGATGTTTGCTCAGGTAAAACTGATTAAACTGAATTGTTTTGTTTTTCTTTATTTCTCATTCAGATTACTATCTACTTGATATTTGTATGTAGTTATCACATGAATATAAAGTAATTAAAGAGCTTTACCATTTTTCCTTCATTAACAGCCCATTGAAGGTGGCATTATGTGACTTTTATGTCTCCATCACAAGCAGGCTGTTTCTTGATGTCTGAGTAGACGACACAAGGAAAAGTACTGCTAAAAATACTGAATCTAAGTCACTGGTTTTTGGAAGTTTGTCATAAGCTTGAAGGACACGATGTTTTTCAGAGAGAGAAAATGACTCTTTTTTCCCATCATGATTTCAACTTGCATGCAACAGCAGGCTCAGCTGGAAGCACGCTCACTGATTACTGATTACTAAGCAAATTGTGTAAGTAGCATCTGTATAAAAATGATTCCGTCCTGAGATTTTTGATCCATATAAGCAGTTTCCACTGTATAACCATGACGTTGAATCAGCAACACTCTAAAACAGTTTGAAAATAACATCAACATTATAACCTTCATGAAGAATTTAAAGAGACTGCATTAGTTCAAGCTCAGCGTATAAAACTGGCAACTGTGTGAGTGTTTAATTACACAGCTGTAAGCTACATCTGCCTGACTGCTTCATGTTACAATCTGTCTGCACTTAGAGCAACATACTGTAACTGCTACTGCAATTAACTAATATCTAAATATAACTGCTTTGCACAGCTGTTAAACTGCTGTGTTCAATTTTCTTACATCTCACTCTTTCTTTTCATATTTCTTTCTCAACCTGCAGTATTCTGTGACGTCTCTGAAGAGCATCCCAGAGTTGTCCCGGAGGAGTGATGGCCAGGCCGAGGAGAGACCAGGTAACTAAGAGTCACCGAAGTATAGCTTAGTTAGAATATTTACTCTATTCATTTTAATCCAAACTGCAGCAGTAGAGTTTGTGAAAATATTTTAAAAGTAATACCAGATCTCAACAATACAGAATTTGATGTCCTCCTGTACTTATTATACATCTAAACTTCAACAAGGTCTACTTACCCCATAACTCAGCTGGTCTCTCATTATCTCTCCTCTTCCTGCAGCTCCAGCCATCAACTGGAGTCGTGGCGTTTCCTCCCACAGCGGCGGGGGAATCAAACCCACAGGGATCGCTGAGGTCCACAGTAAGTTCCGGCCGGTGAAGAGGGTCTCCCCTCTCAAACACCAACCAGAGACCACCGACACCGACTCTGATGGAAAAGTCCAGGGCCAGGGGCTGGGGCTGGGGGAGCCGGTGGAGGGCAGTAAGGATGACCCCAGCTCTGACAAACCAACTCAGGCCTCCACCTCCTCTGACGGGACAGGAGGGAAGGCGAAGGGCCTGGGCGGCGGCGTTGGTGTCATCGGTGGGAACAACCCCCAGGGTCTGTTTGGGGAATTGGAGCACTATGATCTGGACATGGATGAGATCCTGGACGTGCCTTATATCAAGTCCAGTCAGCAGATGTCCACGTTGCCGCGCGTCCCCCACGACAAGCGCTCAGTGACGGGGAGCAACCTGGGTGGAGGCACCCTGGAGAGAAACCGAGGAGGAGGCCTGAAGAGCTCCGCATTACCCCACAACGAGCCTCTGAGCCTGGGCAGCAGCAGCTCACAGACTCCGGTACACACCGATCAACTTCAAAACAAATTCTTTAACGCAGTTTATTTGTGAATCCATCTATGGTCCACAGATCCCTTGAGGGTGACCTTGGTAGGGCAAAAGGATTTGTAAATCTTTGTGGATGGATTGCTAAACTTAGTGCACACTTTTTAGTGCAAAGGTCATTTTTTAGCAAGACTATAAATATCTAGCCTCCCAAAAATAAAAAACAGACAAATTTGGGATTATATGGTGCACTTTAAAAGTTTCAGAACTACTTATTCTTACTAGTTTTGAGTTTTTTCAAAATAGTAGTTCACTGTTCAACTTAAGCTCACTAGATACTAGCATTAGAGCTAGTCAACAATTAGTTGATTAATCAATTAGTCGATTTAAATAAAAATAGCTGCCAACTATTTTGATAATTGATTAGTGGTTGCAGTCATATTTCAAGCAAAAATGTGAAATATATGCTTGTTCCAGCTTCTTAAATCTAAGGCTTTACTGCTTTTCTTTGTCATTTACGCCAATAAATGAAGAGTCTTTGGGTTTTGGACTGCTGGACAAAAGAAACAAAGAAGATATATATAATATATTTTCATAGAATTGTCTCAAACTTTGCAATTAGACATTCTTTACAAATGCAGTTGTCTCCAATATATTGGAAACTGAAAAGGATATTTGTCTCAGTATATTTTTGCAGCCAATTTTATTTCCTTTCATCGCAAATTTTGCTCACTAGGCTTTAGGTTTTCCAGTTTACCTAAAGGTAGAATTAGCAGGATTTGTCTGAGCTCTTTGTACGCACCAGTAAGATGTCAACATGTTAGTTTTTAGGAAAATGTATGCCTTTAAATGTTCCCTGTGGAGCTCTGTTTGTCTCATGCACAATAATGCACATGCAGGCATGACATAATACAGAGACCTACCAGTGGTGTCACACTATTTCAGTGATCTGTACATGATGGTATATACCAGGAAAGGCGAGAAAGAAGAAAACTGCACACTAGTAAACATGGACGTAAACAATGCTCTGCCCCAATGACTGAAAATACTTAAAAAATCCGCATTGCAAATGTTTAAATGACACATTTGTTCGAGCTCAATGACACACACAATGGTGAATAACACTGAATAAAAAAAACAACTTTTGTTTGTTTATTAGGAAACTCCCCCGGGCTCCTTTAACCTTTATCCAATAAACATTTTAGGTTTATATTTCAACAGTTAAGGTGTTTACATCAATAAATATGAGCTATATTCATCAACAGTAATGTTGTTGAGTTGATTTGAAAAGTCACCTGGTTGTTATTCATGTGTTTCCTACAGTATTGTGTTCTGTCTCCGGTGAAGTGGTCAGACCTGAGGAAGTCCAAGTCCATGGATCCCGATCTCCACCACCTCCACCGCTCTCCTGCTGGAGCAGGATACCAGTCAGAGTTGCTCTCCTCTGGACTCCTCAGCTGCTCCTCCTCCCTCTCTTCTTTCTCTGATGCAGGTATGAGCTAAAATACTGTCTTTTTCTTTGTTGTCCCCTTTCTTGGTGGACAAAGACACAATGACTCACTGTATAAAGGTATTATACTGTGATGTGATATGACTTGTCCGGATAATGACTTCCAGACAAGCTGCTGTCTGCGCGGGTCTACCCAGACACCCAGACCCAGAGGCCGGGCGTGGAGCCTCCAGGGGGCACGGGACTCATGTACCCAGGGTGTAGTGTGGGAAGGCAGGATGCCTCCAAGCCCTGGCCTCCTGCAACAGGAGGAGGAGGTGGAGGCAGTGGTGTGCCAAGAGGGTTTGGAGCAGGTGGAGGAGCAGGAGGAGAGGTGGATGAAGAGACAAAGAAGAACCAGAATATCATCAACATCGTCAGAGAGGGACAGATCTCTCTGCTGGTGAGTGGGAGACATTCTGACTAATGGGAGAGTAGGGGGTGGGCGATCAAACATTTGCAAACCACATCTGATATTTCATCCGCCTCTTCTGGCTCCTGCATTTTCTCTTCTACTTCTTCTGGCTCCTTTTCCTCCTTCACCTTTCCTGTCTACTCCTTGCCTTTCTTCTCCTCATCTCCCTCCTCTGCTTGCTCTTGCACATCTTCCTGTTTTTCCTTGAACTTCTTTTGCCTCCTTCACATTTTCTTTCTCCTCTACCACCTCGCCTCACCTCCTCCTCCTGCAGCCTCACCTGGCAGCAGATAACCTGGAGCTGATCAGAGATGAGGACGGGAACAACCTTCTGCACATCTCGGCCTCTCAGGGTCATGCTGACTGTCTGCAGCATCTCACGTCTCTGATGGGAGAGGACGGCCTTAACGAACGCAACAATCAGCAGCTCACCCCTGCTGGTCTGGGAGTCAAGGTCGGTGTGTATGTGTGGTTGTGTGTGGGGGAATAAACACACTTTGAGTCTGAAGTTTACAGAAACAAAGTAATGTGTTTATTTTTAAGATGTGCTGGGCAGACATTTGACCAGATATTAGCTTTTTGTTAAGTTATTTTTTCAATGCTGTTTCGTCACCTGCTTGCAATGCATCTTGGTACATGTAGGCACTGCCAGCACAGCTCCGTGAGTAGGAGAACTCAGCTTTCTTGGTCAGTATTACGCACACAAGAATTAATTGCTTCCATTGACTACATTTGCCCTCAACATTGACTGGACATCCACTTAAAGAGAGATGAATTTTCCCTACAAGTCTCAGTGGAGATGTTTTTTGTCCAATTAAACCAGGAAAAAGAACCTCCAAAGTAGCGAACACTATGAGACAATGACTTATTTTAAGAATAATTAAAGAAAGGAAATGTCCAACAATACAAGGCTTCTCTCCAAATCACACTTGAGTGACCATTGACCCAGGCAGATGCAGAAAGTTTTATTATAAGATTGTCACCTTTAGATACCCACTCTATAATAGTATGGACACTTTACAATCTAATACAATGCAACACTACAGCTCCACCATACGTTTAAAAAATATAGAAATGTTCTTTTTTGTGACTCTGTCTGAAAGGCGATAATTCTATTTTTATGTTTATTGTTGTTAAAGTTGTAGTGAGAGGCAGTGTTGTGCTGGAGTGCATTTATATTGAAAGATGTTTCTGTGGGGGTCAAAATATTAGACGCACCTTTCAGTATAAGTTTACCTATTTGAACTGGCCAGTGTGTGTATATAGTTAGAGAACTGAGAAGCTTAAATGCCTCAAAGACTCCTTGACCCATGAGATCTGTCATCATATAATAAAATATATTAATATAAATGTAAATGGATATTTATTGTGCTCTTGTACAGCTTAAAATCTTTCCTCCATTTTGCACGTGCAGGTGGACGTCCTTACGAAAAAAACAAACATCTTTAAGCTAACAGAGACACTGAGACATTTCATTGGCTGTTGGCAGCTGCTCAGTGAGGTCATAGAGTATTAAGATGGAGGTTTTTGATAAAATGATGCAAACTTTTACATCAGCTCTGTTGGCAGCAGCAGGATGTTAAAATGAGCCCCGGGAATTAAACCGAGGAAAGTGAACACTGTAAACACTGAGCAGCTCTTGTTTTGTCTGCCCTGTAGTGGAAACCAGGCTCTTGATTGGCTGCCAGACAGGAAGTGTGTTATCGAGAGACAAGCTGGGCAGCTGAGTCCTGATTGGCTCTTATCAACAAGCCTCGTTTACTCCCTCAGATTAATGGGATGATGGCTTTCCAACCACCTGGTCCTCAATCAAACATGTTAACTGTCTACATGTGTGTGCGTGCGTTTGTTGCAGAACGGTCATCTGGAGTGTGTGAGGTGGATGGTGAGTGAGACGGAGGCCATCGCAGAGCTGAGCTGCACCAGAGAACATCCCAGTCTGATCCATTATGCTGCTCGCTATGGACAGGTAACAAATACACACTGAATCACATAAGTACAAATACAAATGCAAATGTGTGAAGTCTAATGTGAAGGGTGTGGGTGTCTCTGTTGGGGAAGACTGGAGTGTGGTTGGTTCACTTGTATCAATGAAGACTAGTAAAAAGTTCTCTCTGTCTGTCTCTCCAGGAGAAGGTCTTGTTGTGGTTGCTTCAGTTCATGCAGGAACAGGCGATATCTCTGGATGAAGTCGACCAGAATGGAAACACTGCTGTGCACGTAGCAGCTCAGTACGGACACCTGACCTGTATACAGGTGAGTACTGCTGGATAGTAACAGTTCCTGTTTTTCTCTCAGCCAGCTGTGGTTGTACCCTCAAAGGGCTCCAGACTAACTTTTCCACTAGTAGGTCCAGAACATCATAATATTTGATTCAGTCACATATATACTGAAGTAGCAGAGTAATTGTGTCAACATCTATATGTAGTCAACAACTGACAATCAAATGAATAGAGTTTTGTTTTTTGTGCCCTCAGTACGAATTTTAGTGGGAATGTTTGCTCAAAAGATGCTCTGTGCTTGTAGTAATCACCACAGTCTTCGAGCATATAGAACACCAGTCTGTCCATTCTTGATTAAAATCTGTTTTTGCTCTCAAATTTCCTCTCTTTTGAGCATATAGTATGAAATTACTTTCCTCTGACTCATTTATTTGCCCAACTGTTGTCTCGTCTCCTCACCCCTTTTTGTGTCTATCGCACTCATTGACTCGAGAGGCAGTACTTTTGAAATGCACAGATTAGATCGGCTGAATAGCATCACATGAAATAATTTGCAACGCATGCAAGTGGTCTGTGAGATTCCTTGGCCACTAAACCGGTGCCGTAAAGGCTTGAAAAGCTGCAGTGGTTAAAATAGAAATGCTCCATCTCTGCAGGGTGATGTTTCTCCTAGAGTAGGCCACTTGCACAAAAAAAAAAATAACTTACTCTTTCAAAAATGGTGGCAGTCTTGAGCCCTGTGATACCTTCGCACCACCATATAGATGTTATCCAGGGAGTAGGGCCTGATGGAACAGAGGACTGAAAATGGAACAGTTTTATCATGTCCTGTTAGATATCTTTTATCAGCTTATAATTACTGTTTGGGTTTTTTTTTCTTTATCTATCATTTTACTTTCCATTACACATTGTGCAGAGGACATGATCACAGTAAATTACATGATATGTAAGATGTTCCCCTGCATGGTCAGATAAATACATCTGAGTTCTCAGACTAATGGAGCACTAATCGAGCCCCACTGAAGATGCCAGTCTACGCAGTTTCACAGAACATGATTTAAAGCCACACTTTATATTATTATGTCAGTATTTCAATAATGTAAACATCAACATTAAAGCAGAAATTTTTCTGTTCTAAACCTTTATTTTTCGCCGCTGATGACTAAGACGTTTGGTTTTTCTAGGAACATCCTGTTTCAGTTACTCTGCTCCTACTAATCATGACAAAACGCTGATTTATTACAAAATGTGGTTTACAATTTGAAGCTCATTTTCCTCCAGCGGAGGCTGAGTGTTTTTTATTCCTGGTAGGTGGCACACCCTGCTGAAGGAGAGGCGGATGTTATCAGTCTTGTCTGCTTCCTGTTGGCTCGCCAGGCCAACAATCAAAATACTGATTAAGTTAATGATCTGCTTTAGATAAAATAGCTGCTTTTTCTCAGCAGATCCATGTAGATCTGTGCTGTGGGGGGGCATTTTACTACACAGAAGCAGAAGTACAATAATAGAGCTGCTGCTGGAAAGAATAATGTTTGTGATTTAAGTCCCGACTTAGAAACAAACATCAACAGCCAGACCTCAGAGCAGTGATGGTTTAAGTCTCTGTGTCTCTGTTCAGACTCTGGTGGAGTACGGCTCAAACGTGACAGTCCAGAACCAGCAGGGGGAACGGCCTTCCCAGAGTGCCGAGCGGCAGGGACATACTACCTGCGCGCGATACCTGGTCGTCGTGGAAACCTGCATGTCTTTGGCCTCACAGGTCGTTAAACTCACCAAACAGCTCAATGAGTAAGTTTATTATATTTACTTTAAATGTTGAAGTTGCATTTTTTTTGGAGTTTGTCAGATATTTTTTACAGTTTCTATAAACTCAAAGCTTAGTTGTTCAAAGTGGAGATTTATCAACAAATCTATCCTGCTGTCTTTAATTTAAGAAACAGAAGGAGAGGGTTTTCACACAGTATGAAGCAGCTTTGGATAATCATGTTTTTAAATTTTATAAACTAATGTAGACTTTTATTTTTACCACTGTTCCTGTGGTAATTACACTAAAGTTTCATTTCTTATTTAATTTACATATTGGATGATGTTTAATTAAAATTATTTACATTTTTCAGCATGACTCCATAATTTCTACACATTTAATCAAAGTATTTATTTACTCTGCGATAGCAAACTATAAATTCAATATGACTTATATTGATAATTTTTTAAATGAGTACATAATTTTGCAAAATGGTGGTTGTTTTAAAAAAAAAAAGGATTGGAAAATTATGTGACACATACCAGTTATTGATAACTAATTTCTTCAGTTAATTGCAAAAGCAAATATGAGTAAAATAAAATGAATGTTTGTGCTAATAAGTTTATAAAGCAGTCTATTTTGGAGAAATACTATGATTAAATAAATACATTCTTGTTTTTGTTTAACCTTCTTATAACTTTCAGGATTTGTTGCTTTTAAATGTTTGAAGAAGTTACTCTTGTTGCTGCTGTCTGGCACCTTCTTGTCACAAATAGTACATCTCGTATCATCAATAGTTTTAAAGGAATCGGTACCAAATGAGTAGTTTGTGAGTATCGACGTGTCAGTCCCGCAGAATAATTCCACCCGCCTATTCTCAGCACAGCTTCTAAGCCCCTATTTTCAACCAGAGAAACAGCAGCTTGCCTAATTTGACTAAAACTCTTCCCTGCTTGCACTTCTTGGGCATGAAGTCACCAAATAGACAAAAGCAAAGAGGATTTCATGGTCAGCAGAACTGTTTATCCTGGTTGTAGCCCATAATTTTTGTCCCAGCTGAGACCAGACTTATCCAACAGCTCAGTGGCTGCAGTTTACAGGCTGTTTACACTGGACATGACTCAGCAGTGTATGGGTGGAGGAGTGTCACTGTTAATCATGTTGCGTGTGTGTGTGTGCAGACAGGCAACAGAGAGGATGACTCTACAGAAACAACTGCAGAGGCTGATGGACCCCAACAAGGCAGAGGGGACACCGTCCAGATCACCAAGGTAATACATACAGACACAGTATAGGATCCTTGTTTTACACACTCATTCTCTTACACACTCAACTTTGGCTCCCACAAGTCTTGAGTTGTGTTATAAGTTTCTTCACGTCCATCGTGACCTCTCCAAGACCACAGAATAAGACAAACTTATCACCTGACAAAGAGAAGTCAAGGTGTAGTAGCCAAGATGTACAAGGTTGAAAAAATATGCCGTTTTTCTGGAGTGTCAGTGCTGGAAAACAGTGCAGCCGCCACAACAATAGTTCAACAATAGTCACTCCCCACAAGAATACAGCAGCTGCAGAATTTGGGGAGTGATGATGGTAACCTCCACTGAGAAGAATTCATACTCAGAGCCTCACATATGAGCAGCGACGATAGCAGCAGGAGTGAAATCGAGTGATTGCAGCATTTACAGCACTTTCAGGTGAGCAGCACAAAAGAAAAAATGGCTTCAGTGCACCTGAAATACACGTGTATCAGCTGACAGGCTCTGCTCCATTGTGGGGCTTTAATCAAAATTACAAACAGAATTCATTTTTATGTACATTTTAGTGTAATTATTCAAATTAATACAATTTTAACCATACATTTTAACTGTAGATAGTACTAATAGTAGCAGTAGTAGGAAGATTTGCTTTATTTGTACAAAGAGCAGTAGTGGTAGCACCAATACTGGTAAAAGCACTTAGAGGTTGTTGCTCTTAGTAGTAATAACCATACTTATGTTTAAAGGCATCAATAACATACACACTTAAAAAAAGTAAATATAAATGATGATGTCTGTCTCTTTGGACTCCAGCTCCCATCAGCCCTCAGTGGAGGCATGGCCAGAGATGATGTTGACAGCAGAGGGGACGCCTGGTGACGGTCAGTGGTTGGTTCGTCAGGGCGGGGTGGGTCCAGACTCTGTGTTGCGGCAGCTGCTGGGAAAGGACATGTCGGACACACTGTGTCCCAGGGAGAGGATGCCTCCGGCAGGTGGCCTGAGTAGAGAGGGTCCCTGTGGCCCTGGGGCTTCTGGGGCCCGCAGGACGGGGCTGGTGGAGAGGAGAGAGCTCAAACTAGCAAGACTCAAACAGATCATGCAGCGCTCTCTGAGTGAATCTGACTCGGATGGTTATCCACCAGAGGAAGGTAAAAATCAAGGAGCCTCAAACACGCTGCGACCTGATAGGCCGACCCACCTGCCAATCACAGAGGAGGAGCCAGTGTCAAACCACCTTAACCTGATCATGAGGAAGCACCTCCCCTCCTCCACAGCTGAGAAGAAGCTGGCATTTTCTCTCAGCGGGTCAAAGTCAGTAGACAGTGTGGGCTACACTCCCTCTCCCTCCTCCACCGACCCTGACGCCGTAGACGGTAAAACACCGGACGCTTCAGCCGACTTCCACGATGCCACTAACGGCCAGAAAGTTGCTACAAGCCCCAAGAGCGCCTTGAAGTCCCCTTCATCTCGCAGGAAGACATCTCAGAACCTCAAACTGAGGGTCACCTTTGACGAACAAGTCCACAAGAGCTCCAATCAGGAGGCAGAGCAGACCAAAGGGCATCATGGGAAGGAGAGGACTCCTACAGGAAGCTCTGAAAGCAAACGGCCCTTTGGAGCGTTCCGCTCCATCATGGAGACACTGAGCGGAAACACAAACCACAACAATAACAACAGCGGTGGTCAGTCAGGCTCTGCTGTTAAACTGTCATCCTGTCAGAACTCACCTGGCAAAAAGTCAGAGAGTAAAAGCAGCCCGGGAGGCGGGGCCAGAGGCAAGAGCAAAACCAGTAACGTTTAACCAACCAGTGCCTACTGAAGGGCAGAGAGCACATAAAGTACACACTACTACAAAGAGCAAGAGGCAGCGAACATGAGAAATTTATAGCCATTAATCTGATTAACACATTTTGTGTCAGATTGTACCACTTCTACTCTTTTACTTAAATTTTCTCCAAACTGAACACACAGTCACATCATGTGACGTCAGCAGAGCTCAACGGTCGCAGTGACATCTCTAATTGAGTATAAACCTCCATAAATGTACTCAGAAATCATATTAAATATTTATTTTTATTTTATTTAAGAAAGGACCGTGCACATTATTTAACATGGCCACTTCAGTCCATCATGTAAATGTTCCAGATTTAGCCTTACATGCTAATTTTCATCTGCAGTCCTTAAAAATACAGGCTGAAAACAGTGTCCAGGTTTATCCCACACCTGAGTCACTGACTCCTTGGCAACATATAGGTCAGTATAATAATTCCTGTTTACATTGTCCCAAAGTACGGGAACTGTAGTGCCAAAACTCAAAACATGTTACACAAACACAGTGAAACACCCATAACATTGTCCATCCATTATCAATGTTATGTTTTGTTCTTAGACTATCATACACATTTTTTGACTGAACTAGGGCTCAGAATGTCCCATCAGTATTATATCCAGTGGCATCCTGTCCTCTGTCATTCATATACAGATATTAAGTGTGTTTTTAAAAACCTGTGAACAAACAGGCAGAAAACTCAAAAGCAAATAATGAAAGTTTTTTATATAAATATCGTCCTATAGCATGTGCTGTACATGTTTGTTTATATGGTCCCAAACCACAGTGGTGGAAAAGCTAACTTTGTTTAATTTTTGTATTTGGTTTGGATACAGTCACACTGGCCGATTACAAGTGGACCAGGTCTTGTAAACAAACAGTTTTTATATTGGACAGAGTGTTTATGATCTGGTCTCCTGCCCGTTTGTCCCCTTTGATACAGGAGAATTCATTTGTTTGTTCACAGTAACATAGCGAAAGTGGCTTTCAGACTGCACACAGAGACTATTAAAAAAAAAATCCATAAAGTTTGTCTGACTCTGGCTAAGAGTCAACATCTGTCCTCTTATACCCATAATCCCTAGTCCTCATTTAGTCACATTAGGTATTTAAATAGACGCCCGAGTCAGAGTCTGTTGTACCTTATGCAAGGTTCCACTTAGTAGTTTACAGTTTGCTCAGTTGTATGTGAGCACCAAAAAGAGTTAGCTGGTTAATTGACTGTTAGTTGAGATTAACTACTATTTCACTACCATTGCCAAAGTCAAGTATCAACTTACACGCAGTATATTATTGTTTATCCCGGGAGTGTTTTAATTTCAATAACCAACAGTTTTATCACAGTTTTGTTCTTCTGTTAGTTTTTATACTTGCTTACATAAAGTTTCTCATGTTCTTTGCCTCACACGTTTGACTTTCTATGGTTTTTATACCGTTTAAGGACTGAAAGACAAAAACAGAAACCGTCTCAGCTCTGTTGCTGTCTGTTAAAATGTATTTGATGCCGCTACTCCGAGACAGAATCACTACAAAGTGAATGAGACGAACCTGTGTTTAATGAGACTGAACTGTTTTTATAAGCAGTCTGAAGGAAGTTTTGTTTGTGTAATCAGCGTCCTGTAGAGACCTCACATCTCCATGATACAACTTTTCATGCATTTTTAGTTTTGTCACATTTACTCTGATTTTGTATGGGTTTACAGAACCTTCCCAGTGTTCATTGGTCTGCTAAAACAAACCAAAACGTGTCAAAAGGTTTCTGTTTCTCTGCCACTCTGTTACTGTACTCTGAACTCCACTAAAGATGATTATTAGTATTTATGTTAATGCACACAGTTATATGATTTGAAATGTTAAAAATGTGGTTGTAATCATGCACGTGGTTAACGTGCACCAGCACAACAAATAGTTTATAACCACTGTATATATAGTAGTATTTAATTTTTTTTTCATCATATTCCACACATTTTTTAAAAATTTCCATGGTTATTATCTATGCAGTATTTTTGGCATGAAGTAGACTTTAGTTGTGTGATGTGTTTGAGACGGGGAGGTTTAAGGATGCACCTTCTACAGCGGCTGACAAACAGTCCGATCATATGAACTATGAAGAGAAAGAAGAATATTAAACTTGGCATTCCAGAGATTCTATACAGCTTTCAGGAGATTGTAAACAATTACAAACTGCCTCAAAGCTTGAAACTAGAAGACTAAGGCTGTAATCTGATGCTTTTATACAGTGTTTGAATATCAGCGTGGCAGTATATGATAGTCGGAATTGGTGAATCCATTGAAATGTAGCAAAAATAACAACAAAAACATGTAGGAGCACCTTTTTCATGGCTGTTTGCTATTAGCACTGTATATTGGCAAGAGTCTGGTGATAAAACATATCATTAGCATGCAAGCATTTTTAATTTTAGGAAAACTGTTGGGAGTATGAAGAACAACCACTGTGTGAAAATAAGTTTACTTTTTTGTACAATCGTAACAGTAGGATCCACATCTGTATTCACTACATCCATAGCACTACTTTTTGAGCAATCTGAGCAACTTAAAGATATGTGGTCACTTCTTCCAGTGTCAGTGTATGTTGTTACATTAAAGTGGTTGACTACTATTATTAACTATTGATTTAAAAAATCGAATCGATACAGTATCACCAAACATAATATTGCGACTCAAGAGTATTGATATTTTCTTACACCCGTATTTGTGATGCTCATGACATGTTTACAGATGAACTGTCCTAATGTTAAAGTGAAGTTCATCCATTTAATTCAAATTTAGTTTGTCAGAATCACAGATGGCATCATTAAGGAGTTGAGAGACACTTCAGTCTGTCTCCACTTCTCTAATTTACCATATATCAATTGTCAGATTGTCTCTCATCTTTGTGGCTTGGTAGTACATGGTTATAGCTTGTTTGTTGAGAGTGACTGATCTAATTTGACACAAACAATAATTACACAGACACACAAAACAAATCCGAGTTGGACAGAGCAGTTGTCAGCAAGTCTCTTAGGCCTAAAGTGGTGGCTGACTGTCATACTTAAAAGAAAACTCAACCTTTAATGAAATTTAGATTCATTCATGTTGCCTGTTTCATGTCTGCGGTCAGTTCTTACCTCTGTGATGTGTTTGACCTAGGTTAGCACAAAGACTGGAGGCTAATGAGACCAAATCTCATAATATTCCTTTTAGCCTTGCCACTAATGACACAAAAGTCCTCCTGCTTGATGTTTTAGTTTCATTTGGCCTGAAAACAGAAACAGAAGAAAAACAGAAACACAGATTACAGTCTTAGCTCTCTAATTTGCAGCTTTGGGAGAAACTGGATCACATATGTCATGTTTTTTGATGCATGTTTACATTAATACAAATACTGTGTTTGGTTCTGATGCAGCAGATTTTTTGCTAATCCAAACTGATCATTGTTTGACGTCAGTCTGTTCAGTCTTTCTTTATTTTTAAACGTGTAGTTTGGATCAGTGAGATTCTGCTGTGCAGTTCACTCATCTGGTTTACAAAGACATTTTTGCAGTTTACTGTTTTTAGGTTTACACACTCTTTGGCTGTTGTGGTTCGATGATGGTGGATGTTTTTGAGGCAGTGGAGTCTGGGAGGATTTACCTGCACTCAGTCTGCTGGTTCTGACTTGTTTCAGGAACAGTTTGACATTTTAATGTCTTCATCAGAGTTGGATGGTGGTTAAATAACATTTTTTTCCCTTATCCTTCTTTTCTTTCATTCAAATTACAGTTGCTCTAAGTAAATTCTGCCTTTTTTATATTTTGTCAACATTGTCGAGGACAGAGCCGTCTTGTTTTAATGAGACTTTGACGTGCCAGTGAACACAGCTGGTTCTGTGTTTACAGTCGGTGTGAGCACCTGTGTTCTAACTGGTCGCTCATAGTTGTACATTTGGCCATGAAGAAAAGGTGATGAAAAGGACCAAAAGTACATAAAGTAAACTGGATGCACAGAGATGAAACTGATGTCAATCTTCTCTTCCGACAGGTTTAATGCAAACAAGTGTATTTCCCAAAATGGTGAACTATTCCTTTAACCACTGTTAGTGTTTAATAATTGAAAGAGCTTTGAGGAAGGAAAACATGCGGGCATGATTCTTTTGTCTTCCATTTTTTAATTCATTCCAGCTGAATTGGTACTAACTGGCACCAAATTCCAAAGAGCCCAGGACGCACTTTGAAAAATGTCTTGTTAAAATTATTTCCCTCTGTAGAAGCAGCAAACAAGTAAAGAATGGCAAGCACTGGTTTCAATGTCCAGCCTTACAGGAAGTTTGTTAACACTTTAGTTTACAAATCTGTAATTTTTCAAATACTTTTCCTTCCTTGGAAGTTTCCTGGAAAATCTAGACTCCATTGGCAAACTTCCAGTTAATTTATTCCAATTAATTGCTGGTGTAACTTTTTTTTTTTTTCAGTCAGTGCAGCAGGTCAGCTGAACACAGAAAAATGGTAGATTTGTCATCAGGAAAGCAAATAATTCAAAATTTAAAGTTTTTCCAATAATAAATTAATAATGAACAAATACTTGTTTGGTTTTGAAATTGAGCTATTGTAAAAAAAAATTTGTTCTGGTTAAATAAAAGTAAAATAAATAAAAATTAAATCATCTTTTAAGGAAACTTATCTGGGAAACAACTAAGCTTATAAACTTAAGATTTATAACAGAGCACTGTCTATATTTCCCTTGTAATTACTTAGTAAATTAGTTCTTAAAAAGAAACACCATTATTTGGAAAATACAGACTTGTAAAATAAAGTTACCAAAAGTTTTCAGGAGGATTTCCAACTCTCTTGGCTGCACTAGCCAGGGAAATTTCCAGTCTCCATTGCCTCAAAATATTTCTCGCTGCCAAAACAATCAGTGTTCTGTCTGTGGGTTTGTTTTTGAAATGCAGTTTATTTTATTTGAAGTGTCTTCATCGTAACCGCTCCTCACGGACGAGGGAAAGGAGCTTGGCATTGTTAACGTGGCATCGTTCTCCAGAAGAGACAAACTGAACTCTACCTGTTTGACCTGTTTGTTGTATTTTTAATGAACTCTTCAGATGGACAGTGTTGCTGCATCGACCCGGATGTTTACTCAAAAAATGCAAAAAAAAAAAAAATAGACGCAATACCAATGAATGTTGGAGATGTCTGATCTGAATCAAGGTTTTTTATTTACTAACCAGCGTGTACAGAGACAGATGGCTGCTCTTCTGTCTGTCTGTTATTGAAGCTGTTGTGAAGACAAACTGAAATAAAATGTTACATTGAGCGAATAAATGTTTGTTTTTTGTTTAATGTCTGTTTTTTAAAACTCAAGCTGTTGAATTAGAGCTTAATGATTAAGGCAGTATTTCGTTAATGCTACAGTTGTGATTTTTATTACAGGCTATTCTTGATTACTCACAGATCTCTTTGTACACTGACTTACCTTTGTTACTTGACATTAAAGCACCATTTGAGTTTTTTTTTTTGCATGTTTTCACTCCACTGATGTTTTGGTTTACACCTAATTGCTATTGTCTGTCAAAGGCATGAGTTTATTCTCCTTGCCTGTCTACCAGCTGTGCAGAAGACAGTATTCATTTTAACTTGTTTACCAAGAATCACTTGATTCTTTACATTACTAATCTGTGTTTTTAGTGCATTTTTCTTTCCTCCAGGATGTCATTTTAAAACCAGCCAGTAGAGACTTGAAACCTTTGTTGGCTGCTGTACCACACAACAGTTTTGTGGTATTGGGCATTTCACATGGAACTGAGTGTTCAGAAAAGTTGCATCTGCAGTAGATCTGCTTGATACAGCATGCTTTGCTGCTTCAAAGTATTCTAAGTTCAATGACTTATAGTCACTACTTTGTTTTTTACACCAACTGCACTCAGATGTTAAAGATGTTGTGGTGCTACCTCCAAATGTCTTCAGTCTGATTAAAGGTGGGGTATGCAATTCTGGGGAAAGACATCTGATCTTTCAAATCAGCAGCCAAACAAATGTACTCCTCCCTTCAGTGCTCCTTGAGAAGATTTACTGTCCTTCTCGCTGTCACCATATACCATGGCTAAAGTGAAAGGCCTGAAACATTGGCTAAATTGTCATCAGAATATAGTAGATGGGTTAGGCTTGACTACATCATCTGTTGTGTCAACTTTTTCTGCAGCGGTAATGGTGCCTGAATGGACCATTAGTGCCACCTACTGCTTATCCTTATAAACCAACTTCTTATATAGACTATGGAAACTTGTAGACATTAGATTTTTTGCTGATTTTCAGAAAATCTACGCTACATTTGGATAGACATTTTTGGTTACCTAAATTAGTTCAGCTTGACGATTTGTTTACATGTTCAAAAACTTCACTAGTTCAGCTGAATAGCGAATTAGGAATTCATTAAGAATTTGTCTGTGTTGTGATAAGTAAAACTTATCCCATTGAGAGAGTGTAATGACATGTAGCCAAGCCAGCTTCAGACAAGAAACAAATACCAAAGTAATACCTAAATCTGCTTGAACATGAAAAAAACAATGTGATGTCGGTGTCTATAATCTTCAGATAGAAGTCAAATCTAAAACTGGAACTGAGTGGTCAACCAAAAAGTCAGATACGAGATACTTGATTGATTACAAAGTCCAAAGCCAACTTTTGCTAACTTCGACCTCTTTCAGTAATGAACCTGTCTTTACTTTCACTGAGACCTCCTCCAACACTATTGGAGGCCCTCTGCAGGTCCCTGGACCCCACTTTTGACCACCGCTGATCTAGATAGATGTCGTGTGTGAATTGTGCTCTCTGGTAATTTAATGAACAATACATAACAGAGCGTATATTTATTCCGTGTGCCTCAGCGGCATCAAAAACAGTCACTTAACAGGGCAGGATTTATGGTGTTTGGGTAGCAAATTGGCCTTTGATGGTTCCCACGCAGGGTCGGCTGCTTCCCCACGGAGCCTAATGGGGTTTGCTCTAATAGTGTCCCTCAATCATGGCTGCGAATATGAAACATGAGTTCGCCAGCTCACAATTAGCAAAACAACACAGAGAGATACGAGCATGTGAAATGTGAAGAACGTACGATTTATCAGGATTTTCCAAACGCTCCTCACCAGTTCATGTAACAAAAAACGAGAGCTATTTGTTTTCTTTTTTTTCCCGCTCTCTCTCTTCCTCTTTCTCCTTTTCTTTTAAGGGGGGGTGGAGGGGGGATGAAGTTAAACTGATAAATTAGACCTCATTTATTGGACAACAGTTTGAGTCGATACCCAGGGGCCTCTGCTCTGCAGTGTGGACGAGGCTCCAGAGCCGCTAATTGGTTCGCTTGGTGTGGATGGAGGGGGTGTTTGGTGTGGGAGTGTGTGTATGTGTGTGATTGGGGATTGTTTAAGGAGGCGGGCGGGGCAGATGGGACGAGTGGTGCGTTTGCCCGATGCTGATGCTCACACACAGAGGCGGTTGTCTTGCGGCCGACGTCTGCGGCACACGCCACGAAAACGGACGAGACAAGTGCTTGATTTGACAGCCTGGGCAGAGGGGTGGGGAGGTGGAGGGTGTGGGGGGAGGTGGAGGAGTCATGTATAGATTTTTGTGTCTGTTGTTTTGGCTTATTTGTGTGCTTCTTTTACTCAGTCAATCAAATTTAATTGACACCGCTGGGCTGGGGCCGGGGGCCCCGCGGCATGCTGGGATGACAGGCCTTTAATGCCAAAGAGAGGAGAGGAGGTTCTTCTGCCTGTGAAGGATGGAGGGGGGGTGAGGAGGCGAGGGCGGGGTGGAGGGGGCCGAGGGTGACAATTCCTCAGCCCGTCAACGGCATTAATTGATGTAACAACAGCGATGATGGATACTAATAAATACAACCTTTAAGAAAAAAAGTAATTAGATGGCGTCCTGGTCAAACTGCCGCCGCTGATTCTAGACTGGCTGATAAACACCATTCGTCTTCCACGGAGGCCTTCAGACGGACACAAGGCATCATTTACATGCAGATCAAACTCAGCATTTGCATTTTGGCCTCAACAAGAAGACAACAGGGCGCTCACGTCTTGAGAAACAAGTCTTTCAGTTTGTTTTCGTGCAAAGAGCCAAAGTCGGCCTTCGATGTTCTTCATCATGAGCCAAAACATCAAACACCAGCTCGTCTCTGCACCCTTCATTCATCAACTGTCTTCCCTCGTCCAAAGATATGAACCTGTTGCAATCATACAGTGGGCCCTTTTCCACCAAATAAGCTCTCGTTCTTGAACTGTTTGGTCACACAGTCAGCAGTTACAAAGACAACAATCCACCTTATTTCTACCTGGATATCATACATCATAGAGCACTTTTCAGGTTCTGTTCATGTTGGTATTGTCCTGGAACACATATCAGCAGTCTTCAGAGGACTGTGCATATGAACATCTTGTACAGCGGGTATTAAATAATTTAATAATATAGGCATCTATCACTTTGTCTCACTTTGAGTCCAGGTTTGTCCCTTGCCAATCCACATTTTAGTAGCAAACAAGCTGATAGTTAACTAGTCACTAAGACAGGAAGAGAAAACATTTTTAACCTGTTAAATGACACATATGATGATGGTATGCTTCTGTTACGGGTGAGTCCACTCCTTCAAGGTTAACAAGAAAGTGGTTGTTTTGTTAGGACCAGGATTCAAGTCCAGGATTCAGACATACCCAAACAAAGTATGCACCAAGGGGGTAAACGCTCCAGGGTCCAGTTCAACTGGACTAAACAAGGCTGATGTGAACACGCCCAAGACTTGACCCGACTAAACCCAACTGGTACTGCTAAAATTTGACATGGAACCCAACCTGAGACCGCAAGCAATATTTTTGCCTTATGTCTATTAGTGATTGGTACTTAGCCACCCTGAAGCTTGAATTATCCCCCTGTGAAGATCCACATAAACATGTCTCTTCAGAGGGTTGCACAGGCTCACAGAGGAGCTGACTCACAAATATTAACTCTCTAGAGAACCTGAACATCAAACAAGCTCCAACACTTCTTGGAAGTGAGGTTCGAATAGAAAAAAAAACATGCAAATGTTCTTAAAATCTGCACAAGTATGAAATAAATACACTCTTCTCAGAATGACATTTGGCCTATGTGAAGCCTTAAGCATATATCCACTTACCCCAATTTGTTGTGACCGCATGGATTTGTCCATGTGGCCAATACAGGTGCCGATTTACTGCGCATGTGTGGAATGCACCCTCCAAGCAGACTCCAGAACGTAGTATAAAAAAAATAAGTGTCCGTGGTGTCCACAGCTGTCAATGTATGCATACGTTTAGGACTATAATCCAGCCCTAAGGAAGCATGTTCCAACCTTAAAGCTAGGGTAGGCAACATTGTTTTGGTATCATTGAGAAATAATTCCATAATAACTTTTCAGCATGAATTAGGTGGTCTGAGACAGAACTAGACTTCTGCTCCTCCTTTTGGCTCTATTTTCAACCTTTAGGTAAACTGGCCCGTGACCATTCACAGGTCATCTCGAGACTGGGTGATCCTGTTGGCTGTCCTACAAGTGCACGTTCCTTCGGTGAGACTCTGAATCACTTGCGGAAACTCCTGCGGGAAAAGTCGCTATAAAACAGAATGATCTGAAAGAGAATCTTAAACAGAGTTCAGCTAATAAGCAACATTCTCATCCCTTTTGACTTTACCTTCAGTTGTGTTCATTCACGTCTATTGGGCTTTTGCCGAGGGCCAAGATGACCAGGCAGAGCTGAGATACAGAGCCAACAGACAGTTGCTCAGAGCCGGGGAGCTCTGCAGGAGAGGGTCGGTGGCAGAGTGGAGCTTCTGGAGGAAGAAACACCGGAGTCGCTCTGATGCTGGCTACTTTACTGGCAGGAAGGGGGCTCAGAGAGTATGTTTCAAACTTTTGGGATTAAAAAGTGGATTTATTTTCTCTTCTGCTTCTCAACCCCTCTGCATTAGGGACCCACGAAGAAATCATGCACCTGCAGACTGGCCACATGAGAGCTCAGCATTTGTTTTTTTAAACTTCTGGGATTGAAAAGTGGATTTCCCTTCTTGTTTGCATGTAAATCTGTGTGCAGCAGCGACCATGCAGTGGCCAACTGCGCTGTTTACAGTAAGATAATTAGTCTCTCAGTCCATGTTGACTATTGACTGGAGCAGAAATGTCACATCATAAGAGTAAAGAGAGGAGTGAGGGCCATGCCAAGTTAAACTGTGTTGCACTGAGTTGCATTTCCATTACTGCTTTTATCATGCCGAGCAGTGCCCGGGATGGACCCACTCTGGAGTGGGCCCAAAGCAATCCCGACTCACCTCCAAGCAGGACGCGGTCACATCTCGCTGACCGTGGCCAAACCGTTGCGAGCCTACTTTTCTCCCCCTCGAACAAGCGATTGTTGTGATACTCAGCTCATGTGTGAAGGAGAGCACAGAGAAAGACATTTAAAAAAGTCTTTTTATGGTCAACTCTTAGTACTTCTGTAGTTTCAAACTGGATCTCTCTGCTTTGAAATGTAGTATCTCTCTTCTGTCGTTGTTTGTACTTTCAGATATCTGCTAGATTACACACAGTTGATGTCTGTCAGTCTGTGCTCGCTCACAATTGCCTCAGTAAACTGTTGCATGTGCGCATGAAGCACGTCCTGCTCATCTGGTAGGAAGGGCTCAGGACAGAAGAAATGAAACCTAACTTAGATAAGACTCAACAATCAACTGTTTTTAGGCTTTTTACCCACTGCAGCTTTAATGTAACACATTTATACCATGAATTTGTCATTGTGCTTTTACTTGCAATACATGACACACATTGATGCATTCAAGAGGGAGAGATTTAACATTTGAAAATGGGAAAACTGCACTCAGTAGCATAAATACCTCTGCCAGGCATGTCTGGGGGCATGTTGAAGGGGAACAGGAAGTGCAGAGCAGGCTGTGTATCCAGTGTGTGTTCCTGAGAGTCTTACCTTGGCATGAAAATGTGCACAGGAACAATTCCAAAGCACCAACAGTGTGAAATATTAATTTCAAAGTGAAAATGGCAACAAAAGAATCCACCGTTAGTAGTTAGAGGGGTGAGAAGTCAGTGGTATGAAACACAGCCAGTAAAATCGGTTTCTCAAAAATTAAGAATCACTGCAACCACAGGAGGTCCTTGAGTATATAATTATAAAAATGTATAAAAAATATCCAGCTGATGGGTCCAGTAGTATGCGAGATAAGCTGTAGACAGACGCACACCCAGTTTAGCCCGAAGCTGAACCCAGTATGTTCCAACAACACATCAACAGCTCTGAAGTTGTGTGAGCAGGACATTCCTGAGAAAAACAGCATTGCTCTCAGTTCAAGGATAAATCCTATTTTCATAGTGGTCCACCATGTCTGTCAGTAATAATAACATTATACTCACCAGGTTAACAGTTGAGATCTGGAAACACCTGGGCAGTGGTGGAATCTTACTAATTTACTCCAATAATAGTAAAGATTTAAGTAAAGTTTTTTACTTGACTATTTTCATTTTATGTTATGCTTCTACTCTGCTACATTATTGTACTCTATTCTTCATCACATTTATCTGATAACATTAGTTATTTTGCAGATTATTGAATATATACAGAAAAGATAAATCAACTAATAAATTAAGATACCATGCTAAAGCTAAATTAACTGCTTTAGTTTTCAAGAACAGAAACTCATTATGAAAGTTGCTTAAAGGCACAATCACTAGATTCAGTTTTCTGGTATGATGGTGTCTGGTAGATGTATTAAAAGACCTGATTTGAGTTTTTGGATCACAGATCGTGTCTTTAAGGTTATGACATTATTGTGTGCCTGTTTTTTCTATTTCAAAAATCATTTAAGTTAATATCTGTGAGAAGAAAGTGGCTCCACAGTAATATATCACATTAAAAGGTTTTACTGTGGCATTTTTATTAGATTAACCGTTTATCTTTTGCCCAGTTATAATGTGACACCGATCAGCCTGTTAGTGAAGTTCAGTGATTATATTATGTACACAGTATTTATAATTCAGCAATAATATTGACAGGTGAACAGATAACATCAATACTCAGAGGACTCAAAGCTGAAATCTACCATCTGTTGTAGTTAGATTATGATGACACTTAAAATGGATGATGCTCTGTGAACTCAAAGAAATAAAACACAGTTTATCATTAACATGACAGTTGAAGAAGAAAAAATCAATTTGTTCTCTTTCAGAGCTTTCTGATCAGTATTTCATCCTCTGCATGCTGCGTTTTTATGGTGTATATTTGTGTATATATTCAACATCCAGCTTTCTGTCGCTGAATTTCAAGATTCATCCTCCATATAAGAACCACAACCATTTCTGATGAAGCTTCACTGTACATCTACAGACGTAATGAAAATATTTTAAACGCAGTTTGTTTTCGAGACCAAAAAATAAATCATATTTCTGATATTTAAAATAAATAATAAAAACACTGGTTGTAGTTTTCAGTGATGGATGAGAGCAGCTCCCTGTCACCTTATTAAAATGTTGAACTGAAACAAATCTCAAATTATGATATTGTCCTAAATTTAATTAAATGACCAAATGTAATTAATGACCACTTAGAATTAAAATCAAGTTGCTTTTTTTATTGTGTACATAGATATTTTATAATTTTTAAATAGTTTTTATAATTTTTACATTTCTTTTTTTTTTAATTTAGCTAAAATTTTCACAGATTTGTTCACCTTTTGCAGCATCTTAACCAGCTGCTTCAATCATATTTTATTTTCACTCTTAAATTATATATTCATTTAACATATTCTCATTTATTTTTGCTAATGAGCACTTCCCTGGAATTTTCAACTTTTCAACAGTTATATTATTTTCAATACCCAGATTACAAAGTGCGTTATAGAAGGCAGCAAATTAAAATCAATTATAAAATCAAAAACTTACAGGTAAGAAAATACATTAAATTCACTAGAACAAAAAGGTAAAAGCAATTCTTGCAAATGAGATAAAAGAAATCAATGGACAATTGAAATAAATTAAATTAAAAGATGTATTCACCATTATAGTAGTTTAATTTCTGTCATGTGTTTCCTGATGTGAAGTGAGTCAACAGAGTTGTTTGCTGCTGTCTGCTGGTTTGTAGTTCCCCTGCAGGGGCAGCGGGGGGCAGCATTGCAGTTTTTAAGCTGCTGCTGCAGAAACAAACGGACCTCCAGCAGCAGCAACAGCAGTTTTGCTCTTTATCAGCCGTTTGGCATTTAGCTCCTCTGTCACGCAGTCGATTTTGTTGATTCTGAGCATGAAAACAGCAGCGGTACCTTGTTAAAGTGTTTGCTTGGCCTTCAGACTGTTTGTCCCCGGAGGACAAACACTGAGAGCACATATCATGAATAACCTGCAGTAAACTGCTGTCTTATTTTAATTTGCCTCTGTAATTGACAGTGGGCTCAGTTTCCTTCTGAGTGCAGAAGCAGTTTGTGACCCCGGAGACGAGGCCCGTTGTTGATGATGTTCTGTAAAATGTCAGAAATACACCAGTGTTAAACTCAAAGAGGTGATTGATTTTTTCCCCCCCCTTCTAATT
The DNA here is from genome assembly GCA_027495735.1 of Lutjanus campechanus. Classification (NCBI taxonomy): domain Eukaryota; kingdom Metazoa; phylum Chordata; class Actinopteri; order Lutjaniformes; family Lutjanidae; genus Lutjanus; species Lutjanus campechanus. The sequence continues at coordinate 11,781 of JAJHUR010085105.1, read as the reverse complement.
TCTTAAAAGTTGTTGTTTGTGTGGAGGCGGGAGGTTTTCAGCAGAGATGTTCCTTAATAAACTGCTGCTTTTCTCTCCTCACACAGACCCGAAATAACAACTGAGAACATCTCGTTTACATTTCTGTGTTTTTACATCAGGGGGAACTGACGGAACCAAAGACACAGACAAAGTTTGAGACTGTCAGCCAGTGACTTTTTCTGAAGAAAGAATTTAAAATGTCACAACAACAGCAAACACACATTAACTATCAGTTATTATATCAACATTTTAAAAGTGTCTGTGCACTGTACATCCAACCTCAGTTGCATACTGATACTGGTATTCTTATATTATTTAGTTTAAGTTTGACTAGCTTTTAATTAAAATTCAACATCACTGTAACTGTAACTTTGTATTTCGTCATGTGAACGTTTCATGTAGTTACATTATAACCTACAGTATATTGTTATAATGTGACGTTATGACAGTATAAGTTGTCACTTTATAATGTGAAAGGTTTCATGTTATAACAAGTTATCACCAGGCCCACATGCAATCTATGCCTGCAGAATACCAACACAAACTTTTCCACAGATTTAAAAAAAGAAAAGAAAAGAAATTCTGCTTGTAAAACTGGCCTCAGTCCTCAGGACAGTTGATTGTTGAGGTGTATATATGTAGGTGAGTGTAGGTGATCATAATGTACAGTGTTATAAGCCCCTTCAGTCAACCTCAAGAGCATCCATAAGACACTTGAACTTATGTTTGTGTGTAGTCATAAGGCATTATGAATGCATTATTGTACATTCTGAATGCATAATAATCACTATGAATGCACCCATAATGCACTTTGTCATCTTCATATAAAGTTTTACCAAACTATTTTTTTGTTGTGTGCACAATAAACCAAATCACCACCAGCTGATGTAATTTTCAGAATTTTACAGTGGACTTGTCCTTTAACAAGCCACCATGCATCACAGTGTGGATCTTCACGTCATAAAAGTTTGGGAGCAGAGAGGATTTTGTCTGTCACTTATTGTTTCGTGAGAAGACGACAGCCGAGCCTCAAAGCTCTGATCGCTCATTCTCACTCAGTCTGCTACCTCCTCCAGAATGAAATAATAGTCAAATAAAACCCTCTCATTTCGCTGAGGGGTCCCCCGGGAACCTCTTAGGGGCCCCTGAGGGTCCCCAGACCCCACTTTGGGAGCGGTCGGCCGGGCCCACGTTTACAGGCTGCGGTAATGATGCTTGTTTGTCCAGTGGTCTGTAAATCACACCGACATTAGAGCTGTCACAGGATCCACTGGAGACACAGCAGACCATCACTAATACCCTGAACCCTGGAGACGCTCCCCACCGGATCTATAACACCAGCTTTAAAAAAAAAAAAAAAGAAACACTACAGTGAGGCTGCAGAGGAGATAAAAGTAGTTTTAAACTGATACAGACCATCTTTAACAGGAACCTCTGGAGGTACAACGGTAAACTGCAGCTACACATCACATCATTTAAGATGTACAGGTTAACCAGATAAAAGAAACGGAGAGGGAGGAGGAGGAGTTTATTTGTGATTAAGTCGTCCTTTTTTCACTTTCTGCTAATGTCACTATTTCGTTTAGCAGGTCAGTCAGTCAGAGTGTTTGTAGTTTGCATGACAGAAGCTGCTACTTGCTTTATTTGGTTTGTTTGAACCGTCACTGTGCGTTGTAAAGGAATACTTCAACATGTTGAGAACTATCCTAAAATTTCTTGTCCGAGTGGAGGCAGGTCTTTGATAAACAGCTGCTCTTCTCTCCTCATACAGAGATTAAATAAAACCAGAATCTTCTTTCAGCTTTAACAATAAAGGAATATTTCACAGTGACATCAGCATACATACAGAAATGTGTGATATTATTTTAACATTTTAAAAGTGTCTGTATTATGATTTGTATTACTGTCTGCTCATGAGCTAACTAACATCTTAGCCAGTCAGAAAAATGCTGACATTAAGTAGTCACAGGCTTCACTTAGGCCATATTTACACCTGGCATTAACATGCGTCTGAGGTGATCCGATCACAAAAAGACAGCTATAGGTGTGAATGAGGGTTGGGTGATAATATTCAACAAGGCACTGACAGCCCAATAACCTGCGATCGCCGATACATGCACACAGGTGTGTGTGTGTGTGTGACACAAGCACCCCGAAGCTTGAGTTGAGAGATGTGTGCATATGGCGAGTCTACCATATTATGTGGGCCATGTATGAATGCTCTCGAACAAAACTTGCCATAACTGTCTTACACTGTTCCAACAATCACCCAACCCTGCAACAGCGTTGTGTGAAAGTATGAAAGTGCTTCCTCCTGCTGGTTAAAAACAACAATAAATTTGGTCTTTGCAAACGGAAACAATCTATGCATCTATTAGTGAGTGGATCTAACTCTCATATGTTCGAGTAGCAATGACTGTGGCTTATACTTGGAATAACACAATAAATAAATTCAGTTCCATAGTTTGTTCCTGCCATTGTCAAGTTAACCATCGCTATAAACAGTAGGAACTGGCTTAGTATTGAGATTTGCTTGCTATTGGAAGGAAATACAGTTTAAAATGGCAACAAAGCATTTCATCATCCATGATGACATCAGCAGGCCTACTCTGGCTGATGATGATAATGGCCAGAAATCACAGATGATAACTGGCACATGTTAACCTAACTAATTTGCCTGGTGGACAGGTTGCTGTGCACCATCTGTGCAACATCTTTTGCTCATATTTTTCTGTTATAGTCAAACATGTTTTCTCCAGCCTTTGCAGGTGAATTTGTTGGTTTCCTGCATGAGAAACCTGCCCCCTCTCACAGGACTGAACCCTCCAGCAGAGCCTCACAGTCTCTCCGATTCAACACCCTCTCCACCCTCAGCAGCGTTTTGTCTTTATTTTCTGCAGCGTTCTTCATTCATTACAGCAGCTTTACTGGGAGACGAGCAGCTTTTATTGGCACTGCTGCCTGTAAAATCGGTCAGAGCCGGCAGAGAGACTAACCTTTAAACTGAGAGAGAGGGGGAGAGTTTGTTAGAGGAAAGATGGACGTTCAGACAGTAAACAGGAAGCAGTCCGCAAACACGCACACTGTCATTATTTCACACACACACATACACACAGAAGTGTAGATAGACACATTTTTAGCACTCTGCACTCTGTGTGTGTTCTGATATTTATTGGGAAGCGACGGCTCCTTTAACCTCACCCATCGACCGCCCAGCGCTCCCATTAAGGCTGACTGGGATGTCCAGGGGGAGAGAGAATGGGAGTGTGAGTGTGTTTGTCTCGGAGAGGAATCTTTAAAAGGCAATAGGTTGTTTCTTGGAGTGTTTATGGGCTGATCTCTTCGTCTGAATATTTGTATGTGTGGCTTCATAGTGTGCGTGTGTATTTATAGTGTAGTGTATACTCTGAAGTACATCAAAAGAGAAGAGCAGCTCTTTATTTCAGTCTATTATTAAATATGCCTTTACCTGTCATTTTTGATTTAATACATACAATTGATCATATTTTATCAAGGGGCCTGTGTACTGTTAAGGCAATCTCAAATCTTCACTCTTTACATTAAAGGAGATTCGACATTTGAAACAAATATGCAACTTATTTTCTTTCATGCAAGAGTGAAAAGAGAAGACTGGCAAACAGTTGGAGACAGACCTGGAGTCAGGGCGTTGTTAGCATAGCTTAGCCTAGCGCTGTTTAAAACAATAAAAACAGAATGCAATAATTTGTAAACACAACGGTTTAACAAAGTGTTCCCAAACCCCTGCAGTAACATCCTTCATATAATGTTCCAAACAGGTGTTTTTAAAGCATTCTTTACGTTTTCCAGCTTTTTGTTGCCCCTGTACTAACTTGCTTAATACTTGTTGCTAGCATAAAAATAAACATATATTTACAAAAATCAATGGCGTTGATGAGGTAAAGGATTAGCCAATTATTTCATTGCTTTGTTTTACAGTGTCCCATCTTTTTTGAATTTATAAACTTGTTCAATATATTCATCTAACTATAAAAGTCTTGATTAAATGTTATGCTGACATATTACTCATATTAACAGTCTTAGGCATGAGGATATTTAATGGTAACTGCACCCATGTTAGCATGCTGTCATGGTAAATGTTACCTTATAAATGTTTAACATGTTAACTAATGGTGTGTCAAAATCAGCAATGTTTGCTACGTCTGTGTGACAAACCCAGCCAAATGACACATCAAAATCCAGTCAATGGCCAATGGCGGGTGAGCGGAGAGCATCAGGCACAGTGTGTGTGTGTGTGTGTGTGTGTGTGGGTGTGTGTATGTGACATGTCCCATGTCAGACTGAGTGTAAGTGCTGGAGTCTGTCTAAATTTGGACATAAATAAAGTATTTCATAGATATTATTAATGTCATTGCCATGCATAACAGGTCTATCCAACCAGCAGACAAAAAAAATCCACCTGTGGCAACAAAGTAGCTCAGTTCCACGAGAAAAAATACCCCTGACCACCCAGGCTGTATAAAACCTCAGGTCTCTTGAAAACTGCCAAATAGTGGAAGTTAACTTCAAATGTTTGGTCAAGTTATGTGTTTTCTTTTTAAATTCTTTGATCTTACATTTCCTCAAAATAAAAACTTTCCGAATCTTAGAAAATTTTATTATTTAAAAAACAAAATGTATTTATTGTTTGGCTTCATGTGATAAGACAACAAACACTGATGCATTAATATTTATTTTGTTAAACTAAAAAAAAAAAAAGTAGAAATATATACTACACAAACAACGGTACTGAAAAGTATCACTCAGGTTATTGTTTGGTTTTTTTGTTTGTTTTTTTACAATATCTATCCCTAATTAGCATGTAACCTTGTTAGCTTCTTGCTTGAGTGCTCTCAGTTGCTGTCATATGAATGATCATATTTGCAATGGTTTCATTCACCAGCCTCAACAATTCACTTACTTTTTTTGATGATCTTTATTATAGCTTGGATTTTACAAAAAACATCTAGTGAAAAACCACATCTGTCATGAACAGAGACATTCAGTGTTGAACAGTAACAGTCTTTTTTGGATGGCACAGATTAGATTCGTTTCTCCGTCACTTGGCAGTGCAGAAGGGACACGAGTTGTTCTTGCTGGACAGCAGCCACACTTTGATGCAGTCTTTGTGGATGGTGTGTGAACAGCTCAGTGGGTGGCGGCTCTCTGGATCCACATGGTTCTGGCACATCAGGCAGAGTTTACGGGGCTCGTCAGGCTGACCTCCACCTGCTGCTGCTCTCTGCGGGGCAGGTCTCTGAATGGGGCCGGGGGGCGTGGGCCGGCTGATGGGCCCCGGGGCCGACCTCTCGTTCTGCGCCAGCTTGAAGCCAACCTGCTCGATGACATCCTCCATGGTCATGCCAGCCAGCGTACCGCGGGAGCTCTTCACCTGCTGGAGCAGTGACCTCAGCTGAGCCCTGTTGCATTGTGGGAAATGAGCCCCGAGCTTCTCTAGGAACTTGTCGAGCTTGCCAGCGGCGGCAGCGGGACCAGCAGCAGCAGCGGTGGGGGGAGGCGGGGAAGGGTGGATAGGCTGAACAGGAGGGGATGGGGAGAGACTGGGGGGAGGAGTCACCCTCATTGGAGCTCTGATGTGAGGCTGGAACTGGGGCTGCGGTATCTGGGGAGGCTGGAACTGCTGAGGCTGTTGGTGCTGGGGTGGAAGGTGGGGTTGGAAATGCTGGTGGGGTGGGGGTTGGTGTGGGAAATGGTGGGGGGGTGGTGGATGGTGGTAGCGGGGACGGAAGTGGGGATGGTACTGCTGCGGGTAGAAGTTTGGGTGCCTCTGTGGAGGGAGGGGTCGGTTCATTGGGTTCGGAGGAGGAGGTGGCATGAACACAGGGCGGACCAGTGACTGCATCAACTGATTGAATCTCAGATCAGCCTGTGGGAGAAAACAAAATCATTTAAGATAAGATAATGTTAAATAAGTTAAACCCCTTGAACCCTGATATTCCTTCAAAAAAAGGCCCAGTACTGTAAGTAGCTTCAACATTATAAAAAAACTGATTCATATTTCATAACTGATCAAGTGTCTACGTCATCTCTGAAGCCAACGTCCCCTGGTTCCAGCTCCTCAAATGTGAGGATTTGCTGCTTATCTCTTTTTAAAATCTATTGGACTGTTTGGCAAAACACGGAATGACAGTAGTCAAATTTCTATCAGAAACTAGCACAAATTTTCCAGAAAATCAACAAAAGAAAATGCTTGTGTCTAATTATAACTATGTGCGAATATTAGAGTTAAGTGCTTTGAGATTAACAGCTGGAGGAACTAATTCTCCAGTTGATGCCATTAAACCACTGCAGAACAAGAGGACACAACAATATGATGTCATTAAAAGAGCTCCAGTCAAAGCTCAAACGATGGAAAACCATGTAGAAAACATGGAAGAAATGTGACATTTCTGTTTGGTTCATGCATTAATATAAGAAAGGTTACAAATCTCCTCACCGCTCCACACAGATCTGATGTACATCTGATTTACATATGAAAATAGATATGTCTATTTTAAAATGATGTAACCACAATTGTCCACATAGGTCCATGCTTCCTTTATGTTGGCATGAAGGTGAAACAGTACGTCCACTAGAGGGCGTCACTCTGAGTCAAAAGCATGGAAGAAGAGTCAAAAATTTCTGACAACCATAAACATGGCGATGCTGGAGGAGGAGGATGTAATAAGGTATCTACTGAAAAAGAAGCAAAAGCAGAAGCGGCACTATAGATGGCCGTGGTCTGTGCAGCCATTAAATACATCGCGACTCGTGGATGGAGAAATCTTTTCACTAACTAACTGATGATGAACATCATTTCCAATACTTTCGGATTTATTTAACTTCTTCATCGTGTCCTGTGGTTGTGTCATTGGCTACACTGCCACCATGACTACTGGAGGTACCGCTGCATTTCAACCGTATCCGCAAAATTTCAGAAAACAGTCACAAATATGGATGAAATGAATGCAGACAGAAGGCTCCTTCCGTATCTGTGTGTGTCTAATGTGGAGTATAAATGAGCCTAAAGTCACTCAGACAAGAGGAAAAAGATTTTTTTGTAATAATATGATAATAATAATTTCTGGGTAATTAAAAACCACTTGGTGCCACTTTGGGCTGTGGGATCTGTGTAACAGATGCTCAGAATAATCTCATCATGTTGTAGACGAATATAAATTATGATATAGTGTTTTTTAAGTATTTCAGTATTTTTTAGTAATTAAGTCTGACATGTTTGTGGAAACTCTGGGATGTCTGATGATGCTCAGGTGCACAACATACTTTCATAATAAGCTTGTCAAATAGGTTAAGGTAATTAGGTCAGAGGTTAAGCGATTGCAACATTTCATTCAACTTCTTCAATTTAAGAATAAAAGACATTTGCCTTTACTGAAATCCTACCAGTGGGGGTATCTTACCATGGGGACCTGCGGCAGAGTCGGCACATTGATCCTGGGAAGGGACTCTAACTCGCGGCCCTGCTGGAGCTGCTGCAGGACCTCCCTGAAACGGGTCTGGAGCTCTGCCTGGTTCCTCCGGACGAGACCTTCCTTCTTTTCCCACCTCTGCCTCTCATGAGGGTACTGCTGGGGAAACTCTATCTTCAGAGTGTTCAGGTACTGCCCCACCTGGGAGAGGTAACCACAAGAACGTCAGTGTGACTTCATGCTACATGTCTGGTCTTTCTGATTTAGATTTTTTTTAAACATAAAAACTCATATTTGACGTCAGTGAATATCAGATGGTGATGTGTGTACCTCCCTCAGCCAGGCCTCAATGTGAGCCATGGCGACGTCTCTCTGCTTTTCCACAGCAGTGATCTCGTCCTTCAAGGCCAGCAGCTCGGCCTCCTGCGCCTCCTTCCTCACTCGCTCCATATCCTGCCTCAGCTCGTCCAGTTCCTCCTGCCACCTCTTCTGCTCCTCGCTCTGCTCCTTTGTGAGATCCGTCAGCTTCCTCTCACTCTCCTCCAGCTCCCTGGCCAGTCTGGAGGGAGGACGAAAGACCAGGGGAAGTGTGAGGGTGAGTTATGGATGTTTTTAAAATAAAACTATATCAGAAGTATTATTGAAGTCAAACTTTATCTGAGGCGAAAACTTCAGGAAATGTTCAGATTTCCTTAAACTGATATTTTGCTTTCCACATTCAAGAGTGCGTGTGGGACAACTGGGGTCTGTGTGACATAAGTTTCTTATATCTCTAATGTGTTCAAGGGGATGAGTTATTATTATATTAAGTCTAAATATACATTGCTATAGTTATGTTTTTCAGCTGTTCAATATTATCTAATATATCTTTTATTTCCACTGTGTTTGTGTTTTTTACCTGTTCCTCTCCTCCTCTGCTCTGTTCTTCTCTGTGGTCAGTTCTTGTTTTTTGGCTAAGAAGTTCTTCCTGGTGGCCTTTGAGTTGTTCAGCTGCAGTTTAACTCGCAAAGACTCCAGTTTTTCCAGAAGAGCCTGAAAACACAATCACAGTCTGAAGATAGAATACTCCTCTGTTATACACCGATCAGGCAAAACATTATGACCACCTGCCTAATATTGTGTAGGTTCCCCTTTTGCTGCCAAAACAGCCCTGACCCGTCGAGGCATAAACTCCACTAGACCTCTGAAGATGTGCTGTGGTATCTGGCACCAAGACGTTAGCAGCTGATCCTTTAAGTCCTGTAAGTTGTGAGGTGGGGCCATGGATCGGACTTGTTTGTCCAGCACATCCCACAGATGCACAATTGGATTGAGATCTGGGGAATTTGGAGGCCAAGACAACACCTCCAACTTCTTGTTGTGTTCCTCAAACCATTCCTGAACCCTTTTTGCTTTGTGGCAGGGCGCATTATCTTGCTGAAAGAGGCCACTGCCATCAGGGAATACTGTTTCCATGAAAGGGTATACATGGTCTGCAACAATGCTTAGGTATGTTGTAAAAGAAAACATGATTCATCAGACCAGGCCACCTTCTTCCATTGCTCCAGTTCTGATGCTCATGTGCCCATTGTTGGCGCTTTTGGCGGTGGACAGGTGTCAGCATGGGCACCCTGACTGGTCTGCGGCTATGCAGCCCCATATTAAAACTAACTGCGATGCACTGTGTATTCTGACACCTTTCTATCAGAACCAGCATCAACTTCTTCTGCAGTCTGAGCTACACTAGCTCATCTGTTGGATCGGACCACATGGGCCAATCTTCGCTCCCCACGTGCATCAGTGAGCCTTAGCCGCCCATGACCCTGTTGCCGGTTCACCGCTGTCCCTTCCTTGGACCACTTTTGATAGACACTGACCACTGCAGACCGGGAACACCCCACAAGAACTGCAATTTTGGAGATGCTCTGACCCATTCGTCTATCCATCACAATTTGGCCTTTGTCAAACTCTTGTTCTAACACATCAACTTTGTGGAAAAATTTTCACTTGCTGCCTAATATATCCAACCTACTAACAGGTGCCATGATGAGGAGATAATCAGTGTTGTTCACTTCACCTGTCAGTGGTAATAATGTTATTCCTGATCGGTGTACTGCCCTGTTTTGGACTGCAGCGCCACAAGTGGTCAAAAACCCTACAGAGTACCTTTAAACTATGTGTATGTGTGTATGTGTGTGTGTGTGTGTGTGTGTGTGTGTGTGTCATTCTCACCTGATGCTGGCGGGTGGCGTCCTCCTTCTTCTTCAGCAGCTGTTGTTTGTCTTTCTCGTGTGCCACCTCCTCCTCGTCCTGCTTCCTCCTCAGACTGTTGTACTGCTCCGTCAGAGTGGAGCTGTACTCCAACATGGCCGCCACCAGAGTCTCCCAGTCCACATCTGTGTTGACGGCCAACTCTTCTGTCGTGCTGTCCGTCTGCACAGCCTGCACCTTCTGCACCAGCTCTGGAAAAGGAATCAGGGAGGACAAAACTAGTAAACAAGAGAGAACAAGTGGCTAAATAAGAAAACGTTACATTGATTACAAGATTCTGACAGGATTCTTCACTACAGGAACAGAAATTGAGGCTCATGGGTATTGTAGATTTGATATACTTTTATTACATGTATTACATATTTCTTACGGATATAGAGCAAAACCACTTTCCCTTTTGCCTTGCGATAAAAGAAGTTAAAGCTGAAGTTGAAAGACTATGTAATATAATATGATTAGATTATTATTAATGTATTTACATACCAGTACTTTGGTTTAAGTTGAGCAAGTTTTTTATTACTATGCATGTACACTGTTGAGTAACAAGTTAGTGACAGACAATTGGGGGCCAATCAGCTGGCATTTTGAGATAATCAACATCAGCTGACACCTGCACTCATGAGGCTGATAAGTAAAAAATACCTGCAGACACATCTGCAAGCTGCCTTGCCAGTGCAGCTGCTGTGGAACGATGTTAGCGCCCCTTAATGCAAATTTTGGGAAGGTTCAAGTCCTGTACAATAACTCACATCCTGCTGTAAATGTTTACCTAAATCTCCTCAGTCAAGATTGTCTTTTCTAAATGTTTACACACTTCTCCCATTCTAAATGACAGCAAATCTTATTTTAATCACTGGCTAGTGTTATAATATGTTCAAAAATGCAGTTGACTGACATAAGTTCTGCCATACTAATACCAGTTACCTTCTGAACTCTACAGTATAACCCCACAGTATTTTTCTTTATCATTAAATAATATAATTTCTATCTATAACAACATGCTACTGGAAAACATAATGTATATTAGTTTGTAATGTATATGAAATCATGAAATATACATATTCTTTCTTTTTATATCGGCATTATCGATCATCAGCCGCCCTGTTTGCTAAATATTGGTACCAGCCTTTTAAAAACATATCGGTCGACCAGCAAGAACTATATTTCCCCCTGAAACGAACATTGACATCTAAAACAGCGTTAAAGGAAATATTCGTATTACATGTGCCTATAAATTAAACTTAATACAGAAAGTTAACTCTTTTATTCCACCACTGTTGTAATTAAAAGCACCATCATATCTTGTAACGTACACGACATAGAGAACCGTGTACCCTATATTCACACCACCACATGACTGCCATCTGATAAATATTTGCCTGACTTCCTGTTTGAGGGGTAACTGAAACTTATGTGGTCTAACTTATTTCAGGCGAGCTTGTGTCGCTGCTATTTGCATTTAATAACAAGACATTAATAGATCATTACAGCAGTGACACATGGACTCTGTTTTCAGGAGTTACTCTCCGTGTAAATCTGCTTTTGTCAAGCACCGATATGATGTTACCTTCCACTGTCATGTTTGCTAACGCTAGGTCCAGGTCCTCGTCGTCCTCCGCTGTTAGATGTTGGACTTCGTGCTCTTCATCTGAGGCAATGCTAACTGTTTCTACGCTAGCCTCCATGCTAACAGACATACAAACATGAAACTAAAAGTTGAACCCTACTGGGTTATGCTTTCTAACAGTTAGCTAAACACTAGCTACGACAGTGGTAACTCGCACAGCACCTAAACCGTTATTTAAATTTAAAATTTTGCGATATTAACCGTTGTTAAACTCCAGTTTACAGTTGCCGCCAATGATTTGCTAACAACGCGGAAGTGCGCGTGTGTCGTTGAAAAGCATCCGGCTGAAACGGCCCAAAGATCGTCTATTGTTTTTTTTAAATCAGAAAACTTTATTGAACATTGGACAAATCCACACGCCAAAGTCGGAATATACATGGTAGAATTAAACTAAGAGCAGGCAGACACTATAGAAATATTCAATCACAGGTAAAA